>JAPEVG010000491.1:0-22171 GCA_029747595.1 Trametes cubensis
AACGCCCCGGGTATCAACGGCATCCAGAACACGTACGAGAACTGGAAATCTCGCGTCCTCGCCATCGTCCAGAACGAAAGTATCCACAAAGCCGTCATGAGCAACCGATCATTCCCCAGCCAGTCCACCCACACTCAGGCGCCACAACCTTCACGACAACCGGCACAGTCACACGCACCGATTCCAACCCGTCGCGATGGAACCGGGATCACGTTCGGCGGTAGAGGGCAGCCCATGGACTTGGATCGCTTGTGTCTCAAGTGCAAGATGAAGAAGCGAGATCCAGGCACCTGCGGCGACGCATGGCATGTCCCTAACCGCAAGACTCCAGCAACCCAGTATCGTCGTCGATGGGAAGAAGAGGAGGCACAGCAGGAATTCTTCGACGAAGTCAGGAACTTCGTAGTCGAAGATCCAGATCTTTTCTTATCACTTGTGAAGAATCCGGATTCAACTCCGGAAGAACTATCGTCTTTTCCCGAAGACTCGGCGTGAACGCGCACCCGTCGAGTCCTAGCTTCTGTTCGTTTGTATCGTCCCTCGCCCGCATCATTTATTCACCGAACTATACCCCTATGCATTCCCCTCCTATGCCTATCAACCGCTTCTCGGTTCTAGAAATCGAGGAAGCTGATCAATCTGTACTATCTACCCCTTTTGTACCATATACGTTTACCGAAGAGGCGTCTCCCAAGGAGCGCGGCCGGCGTGAACCGGTGCTTAATTCCTCTTCCAAAAATACAAAAAAAAAATTNAAAAATACTCCGAGCGCGACGGAACCCAAACACAACATCTTTTCAATCACTACTATCGGACCCAAGTGTTTCAAGGTAGTCCGAGGATCAGGCAGCAGGCGACAGCTAGATGTACCCATGATCGTCACCAACCCCGAGACCGGCATATCCCATGATGTCAAAGGTCTCTTAGACACGGGGTGTACGGGATCCTGCATCCATAGGGATCTCGTTAGACGAGCAGGACTCACCATGACGCCATTTGCACAGCCAGTGGCAGTATACAATGCGGACGGTACCACCAACATTGGTGGAAGTATCACCCATTACGTACTTGTAGACATTCAAATCGGAGATCACCTGGAACGGTTGCAACTTCTCGTAACCGATTTAGGGAAATCTGATCTGTTCTTAGGACACGAGTGGATTGAGCATCATAATCCCTCAATCGACTGGCAAAAGAAACTCATAGAGTTTAGTCGATGTCCGTCTACCTGTCAGCACGCATTTGTACCCAGCGAGAAACTGTTCATGCTCAACATTCCATCATACATTCGATCTAGATCTGTACGCGTAGCCCACGCATCAGTAGCCATGGACATAGCTATCGAACAGAACAAGAAGCGAGAAACCAAAGGGTTCGAAGACACGGTGCCAGCACACTATCGAGATTTCCGCGACGTTTTCGACGAAGCAACGTTCTCCACGCTGCCCGAACATCGACCCTGGGATCACGCTATCGAGTTACTACCAGACGCTAAACCATACTGCGGCAAGATCTATCCAATGACGTTGAGCGAACAGGAAGCATTAGACGCGTTCCTTGAGGAAAACCTTCGCACGGGAAGGATTCGTCCTTCCAAATCCCCATGGGGAGCTCCATTCTTCTTTGTCAAGAAAAAAAGACGGGAAGCTGCGACCAGTCCAGGACTATCGCAAGCTGAACGACATGACTAAAAAGAACAAGTACCCTCTACCCCTGATGTCTGAGCTTATCGATCGCCTCAAAAAGGCAAAGCATTTCACAAAGCTCGACATCAGATGGGGATATAACAATATCCGTATGAAGGAAGGAGACGAGGAACTAGCCGCGTTTATCACAAATCGCAGGTTGTACGAACCACTAGTCATGTTCTTCGGACTCACAAACTCTCCCTCGACTTTCCAAATGATGATGGACGCTGTATTTCGTAATCTTGTCCTGTCCGGAAAAGTGGTTATCTACTTGGACGACATCATCATCTTTACGGAAACACTAGAGGAGCACCGGAAAGTAGTTCGCGAGGTGTTGGCCGTGCTGCGAAAGCATCGGTTGACTTGTAAACCAGAGAAATGCGAGTTTGAAACACAGGAAACCGAATACCTCGGGTTCATCATCTCTCCAGGCAAGGTCCGTATGGACCCCGCGAAAGTAGCCGGAGTAACCGAGTGGCCGGTACCCACGTGTAAAAAAGAACTACAAGCATTTCTTGGTTTCGCAAACTTCTACAGACGCTTCATCAAGGACTTTGCAAAGATTGCGACTCCCCTAAACCGGTTGACTGGACTAGTAGACTGGAAATGGGGAAGCGAGGAACAGGAAGCTTTTGAAGGGATCAAAAACACTATCACATCATCGCCAGTGTTAGCCATACCTAACGACAATGATCCCTTCAAAGTAGAATGTGATGCCTCTAAATTCGCAATTGGAGCAGAGTTATCTCAGAAGCAAGACGGTGTATGGAAACCGGTGGCATTCCTCTCGAAATCGTTATCTCCGGCTGAAAGGAACTATGAGATTTACGATCGGGAAATGTTGGCAGTGATGACAGCACTAGGCGAATGGCGGCACTTCCTCGTGGGCGCACGACAGCAATTCGAGATCCACACTGATCATAAAAACCTCGAATACTTCCGCAAACCACAGCGGCTCAACCACAGGCAAGCGCGATGGGTATTGGAGCTCGCCAACTATGACTTCAAACTTATCCATAAGCCTGGGAAAAGCATGACGAAACCAGACGCATTATCCAGGCGTCCCGATCATACCGGGGACGATTCACACAATGATGATGTAGTCATGTTAAAACCGCACCTATTCGCTGCTATTTCCGTCGACGGAGCCACCCGAATCCGAGAGGACTGTGCCAAGCTGTTGGACTTCATGGACAGATCAGTCATGGACAGCTTGGGAAGTGATGGACTATTCTCACAGACCGAGGACGGTCTAATCTACAGACGGGGGAAATTAGTGGTGCCGAACAATTTTGCGCTTCGTGGCCGAATCATTTCGTCACATCACGACTCAGTTGCAGCCGGACATCCCGGTGCAGCAAAGACACAAGATCTGATCATGAGATCTTATTGGTGGCCATCAATCAGAAAAGACGTACGCAAGTATGTCAAAGGCTGTCATGTGTGTCAAACGTCGAAGATAGATCGGCAAAAGAGGGCAGCACCACTGAATCCAAACCCTGTCCCCGACCGGAACTGGCAGTACATATCAGTGGACATGATCACGCATTTGCCGCCAGCATTGGGACACAACGCCATTCTAGTCATTGTAGACATGAAGTCCAAGGACTACATCGCGATTCCGTGTACGGACGAACTATCATCAGAAGGATGGGCTAATCTACTGTTCACGCACGTCATCACTATGCACGGGCTACCTGAGAAGATCTGGTCTGATCGGGGATCAATCTTCGTGTCATCGTTCATCCGGGATCTATACCGAAAACTGGGGATCAAAGGCAATCCTAGCACAGCCTAACACCCTCAGACGGACGGACAGACTGAACGCATGAATCAGGAAATCGAAACCTACCTGCGCATATTCACCAATCATCGACAAGACGACTGGCCCAATTGGTTGCCGTTGGCAGCGTTCGCATATCGTAACCGAGTACATTCTGCAACAGGCTACTCTCCCTTCTTCATGACACACGGACATCACCCGCACACCGGCATGGAGGTCAAATCGTCCGTTCCAAACGAGTCAGCCGAGCAATTCGCATCACGAATGAAGGCGATTCAGCAAAGAGCATCAGAGGCGCTAGTCAAAGCCAAAGATGCTATGAAACGGAAGTACGATCAACACAAGCGAGAATCTCGGAACTACCAGATCGGAGATTGGGTTTACATTGACGCTACTCACCTTCGAACTGATCGACCTACCAAGAAGTTCGAAGACAAGCGCTATGGACCCTTCCAGATGGAGAAGAAGGTCGGAGCTGCTGCTTACCAACTAAAGCTTCCTAGGAAGTGGGTAGAGTCGACACAGCTTTGGTTGCAACCACTGGGTTAGTTAGACCATGGCAGCTGCAAAATGCACCAGGCGGTTGCAAGCGTGGCTACAATGATTTCATTACACACTATACTTTTCCCTTTAATACACGTAAGCATTCATCTATAAGAGCAGTAAAGAGCGAATAAAAACTTCGAAGCGGCAGCGCCGTGGNCCCCCCGGGCGCTTCATTAAAAAGATGCCACTCGAAGGCTCGAACCCGTGTCCTACAACAAGTAGGTGTTCCGCGTTTACCGTTAAACCACAGTGGCTTGTAAAGGCAGTAAAGTATGCATAATATACCACGCCTTTCGTCCTATTTTCCGGGACTTTGCCACAAACAACATCACCCTCTCTTTCTGCAACCGCTGCAACCACCGCAGTAGTTACAACCAGCTGCCACTAGCCTGCAACCGCGCGCTTCCATCTACGCGCTTACACCGGCCATGCCTGGGCCCGCCATCCATTCCGCATCATCGGTACGTTTCGGTGTCCTATCGCGATCCCGGCAATCTAACCTCCACAACGTCAGGCACCCTCCCCGCATCATAATCCCCGCTCGGAAACAGTGCCTCCGAGTCCCACTTCGGACGACACAGCCCGCACACAGGATCGCCCAACAGTCGAAGCCGCCCTGGTACGTGCACACCCAGACGAACCTCGTCTAATCAACGGATCCCTTCTCAGCAACACCACCGTCCCCATTGCCCTCGACCAGTACCCACTATTATCACCTCGCACGCCCCTCAAGCGCGCCGCTTCATCCGTCTGTTTCCTTGGGCCTATATCATACTACACTCACGCCTCATACCAACCCACAGACCTTTCGTCCCCCAAACCCCTCGCATTCGCAAACGAGCGAACATTACCATGACGCCATCCTCGTTGCCCATTCCCCCGTCGCCTACGAAACCTAAGTACGGTCCCATTGCCCCGGTACGTGATTCCCCGAACAATCCATTCATCGTCAACGATCCTCCTATGTCAGCCACGGCCAAGGCAGAATACCGTCTCTCACCGCCCCGTACCCCCCTCCATCCTTCCACGTCAGTTGTAGTGCCACTTATGCCGTCACGCGACGAAGCTTCCAATGCTGACTATTGCTTGTTTACCTCAGATGCAGCTCACTTGAGCCCGCGTCCACACACCACGAGCGCGCTGTGCACTTCGAACCCCCGCCGTCCCCCACGCCTCTCCCGCGCTCGCGCAAGTAGTACATGTCTTTATATCAATGAACCGTCATGCAATGTATTCCCAAATACGTATACGAAGGCGTGCGCGATATATAGTCCGCGCTTTTCGACGTTCCTTGTAGCTAATCGTTAAGCACCTCATAGTTATTGCTCTCCCCTCCCATGCAGTTGTACATCCACTTACCATGAGTACACACGTTACGTACACAATATGCCAAGTACCATGTTTACCACCGTCGCGCACACCCACTAGCGTGTCTCGCGGAGCAATTTCCCTTGGTGCGCAGACCGCGTGTGCGCATGTGCATGATTGCTTCCAACACCGCACATACATCCAACGTCAACGCGGTGCTCAGCCGTCTTGTACCCATTCTGCAGCCCCTCGGTACGCACACCAGCTGCCAGTATGTTGAGTCGAGATAACGCCGCGCGGCTACTATGACACCTAGTCAAGTAAAATATCGCCAGCCATTGGAACATTGTCTCTCAAGATAACTGGCAACATTACAAGGCGATCATGACTGCATGCACTCTACTCCCAGTGAGGAATCAAGAAGCCGATCGACGTCATGTTGACGTCGTTCCCCACCTCTATGAAGTCTGACCCATGGATGTCAAACGTTTGACTCATTGCTTCGGCCACGCTTGCGGTTGACGTTTGTCAGATCACAGTACATAGAAACTAATCTGAAATGCCTTACGCGCGATATTCCGAGGGCTGCCACAGTGTAGGCACCGTCGGAACGGGGATTCGAAGTAATGCGAGCGTGTCTCCTGTACATCCAACTCCCCACCTGAAACTAACTTCACCCTCCTTGCGTTGGCCGCTTGGCACAAAGCCGATCTCCATCAAAGCCTGTTGACAGTCAGAACGAACAGACAGGAGAATGCGCGTCATACACTTATGAATGCTCCGAAGTCCAGGCCCTCTCTTGCGCATCGATCCTCGTCAAACACTCCTAGAACGGCCTGTGAGCGCGTACATTTAGCTGCGTAACATGCATACCGCTTCTACCAGTACTCACTACGAAATATTTGGTCTTCAGGGCGTATTTTGGAGCCATAGCAGTGTCAGAGACTCGCAGAGTACGATGGTAGTCTCAAACAGAACCTCGCTTGGGCGTTAATACTCAGTTGCGTCAAAGGCAGATTCTGATGCGCCCGGAGCAGGTTTCCGACTATACGGTCAACCTGGCTCAGCTGTAGATCGTCAATTGGACACATACATACTTCCGTGTGCATTGCAGGCTGAACACTCGTCATCTATCAAAACGTCCATGCCCAATGATATTGCGCTGTCTCTCGTGACCCCTTCCTGTACCTCACGCCCCTCAAGTGCTTCCTTCAACACACAAGTTTTGTCGTGGGTGGAGTGGATCTTTGCGTGTATTAAGACCAAGTGTCCTCTCGATCATGCGCCCACCGCTGTCCCTAGTGGATCAATGCAACCCAAAAGCAGTATCTTTTAGCCTCAATCGCGGTGGCCATCGGTCCAGCTCCACTTACCATCCGCCGACCAAGAGAAGAGCTCTGTAGTCAAGCGGAGGCAGCCGAGGTCGGTACACCCCGCACGTCGTTGAACAATGCTACGTCCAATATAACACCCCCGTCAGTCACGCTGCTCGTACCACCGAAAACCTCAGCGTTCAGGCCTGTTCGGTCATGACTTACCTTTGCCTACGGAAACAAATATGAATGACGTCTCTCATGCCCTGTACAACAAAATGGCGTACGAACTAGGTCTCCTGGCACATCCCGCCCATTACCAACCGCATGCAAATGACTACCATGACCACATTCTCACTGACAGACACGGCCGCAGCGGTGATGCCTTCTGCCGTACGTTCAGTGACCTCGCGCGGCTCAGCCTCGACCAGTAAACAAGGTCGCATACCATCCCCAGCGCGTCCTCCGTCCTTGCGGTACGTCTCGAGCACGCGCGTGAGCAGCTACCTTACTGAAGGAGGATCAGATGCTCGAGTAATCACTCGATATGCATCCACGAGAGGACGAACGAGGTGTTCCGTCCGTCCATGCTAGGACCTCGAACTGCGCGCTACCACCATTCGCCCCGCGCACCTACTGATTCCCTCCATCCGCCAACTTCCTCAGATTCCCTTTCCTTACAACTTCTATCGCTGCGTAAAACGTCCAGGCCCTACTTAGGCTGCACTTGACCACGTCTGCCGGGTTTGCTCACAGACATCCCAATGGGCAAGTATATAGCCTCCGGGAATGACTCCTTGGCCCTCGCGAGCAGCCGCTTCCAACGGTGTCCTTCCCTATGGACATGTCAGTCTTGGTCCTACCCTGAGAATAATAATACCCACCGGCGCGCTGTTGCTGCCGCCCCTCCCATGCCACCAGCCTGTGCCATTCCGGCCCGACTGTCCCAGACGTCCACCTCATGCTCCAAGTACTTCACCGTACGATACATTTCCTCCCGTCGCACGTTCACCTCTTCCTCCCAGCGCGTCTTCAGAGCATGTTGTCGGAACCAATGGACCTTCATGCCTATCAAAGTGTTAACATTGATCGTACCGCCGTGATATGTATGCACCTACTCTCCAACACGAACTTCTGCACGTCGCCTGTTTCAAGGTGTCCCGCAAAGCTAAAGTCCCCCCATATCCACGACTGGTTACGGTAGCTGTCTCCGCGTCGTGCCTCCTCTGACACCACTTTGAACGCGACACAATCCGCGTCCTTGAGCTCGCGATACTTATCATCCTCCTGAGACATGCCCAACACAATCAGCGTCGCCCGAGCGGCGCGATAGGCGGCTTTCGCTTCGTCTATAGCCACCCTTTTCGCCTCCAGCCGACGGTCGGCAGCGCTGTTGTGAATCACGCCCGACCCTTGCTGCTTGCAGAAAGCAAGCGAGAGGTGAGTCGTCAGATGAAGGCGTAGGCTATCAAGTGCTTCGTTAGCCTGGCCTTCTCGCAGCTTGCGTTCAACTTGGCGTATTTCGGTCAGAGCAACGTGGGTGCGCAAAGAGCTGTGGAGATCCGAAGGAAGAAGGAACGGTTGCTCGTCGATGATCTTCAACCATCCCTCAATGCGCTCGTCCTGCGAAGCTGACGTGGTAGGCGTAGCGCGATTGCCCGAACCATCGGGAGGTGTCGTAGGTACCCCCGTGGACTTATCGTCCTCGTCGTCGCGAGCTGGAAACCGATCCCCCATTTCATCGGTGTCGATGTCGTGCAAGGCCATGTCGATTGCGGGTTGAATGCACGCATCGTAGTTCTTCCGACACGCCTCAGCCTGTCGTCGGTACCGTTCTACATCGTCCGCCATCCGGCTACGAGCCTTCTCGCCGCCTTTGAATTTGACCACCTTGGTGCGGAGTTCGTGGCTTCCAGAATTCGCTGTCAGCCCATGAGCATGATTGACCACACGAGTCACTCACGCATCTTCACGCAACCTAATCACTTGTTCTACCGTTCCGACGCTCCCGATCTCGCCGGCGGTGGCCGTCTGGTTGCGTTCGGCCTCGAGGTGCTCCGCGATGGCCTTCGTGGTCAGAGCTGATCGTCCCACCGTTAGCCGGGTGCGGTTGGTAGTCGTAGCACAGACTTACCCGTCGTCGGAGCCGGTTCATAAGGATTGGCCAGTCCCTTATGTTGGGTGATATCAACCACTTTCGACTGCCACTCACGTTCCTCCTGCCGCCAATCGTCCAGCTCGGCGGGATGGTGCGTGTTGATAGACACTTCAATTTCTGTGATATAGTCAGTTGCTGCCTTCAAACGCTTCTCTGCGGTCTCCAAGAACTTCACGAGATCGTCCACTGCACGGTGCTCAGTTACTTGCTCCGCTACTCAATCGAGAATCCTTACCGAGGGTCTGCAGACGCCTGAAGTTGATATATGAGTAGTGATCATTCAGTAGGTCGTGACGATGCCCTGCCGACATCTCCTTCGTACGTCGCGCGACCGCATTCGTAATGGCCCACACTCGCTCCAAGTGTTCTCCATCCGACATGCATGAACCGGGGACAAAGTGAAGCGAGTGCTTATGTCTGCACTCGCCCTTGTGCATCGCAAGGTGATATTTGCCGACCAACGCGACAATCTTTGGCAGGATCGCCACGTCGATTGATTCAAGATTCTCCAGGGTAACCCCGAACTCGTCGCGCAATCTTGTCCGCAGGTTCTTGATGTACTGACAGTGAATGTCGTAGCAGCCGACCAGAAGGTGCAACTTGATGTATCTTTGCATGGCGGAGACCAACGCGAAGTCGACGTAGCGGTATCTAGTCGCCGTCAGTTACCCGTATTCCACTCGAGGCCGGAGACGTAGCACTCACTGTTCAGCTCGAGTCAGGTCCACGATTGATCCCGGGAGCATGAACGAGTGTCGGCAGGTTATGGCCACCACGCCTGACACAGGCCCCTTGTACTTTCCATAGCCCATCGCACCGAATTGGTGGCACGTCGTGGACTGCACCGGAACATCAGTGGTATGTTCCTTTATTGTCTGGCGGACACCTTACCTCCTTCTTCGGTTTCGGGGCGTGCTCCAAGAAATACTTGAAGTCCTTCGTGTTCACGAAGTATGCAGCACCTTCTGACAAGGCAGCATCGTTCGGATCCGTGTCCTTGTTCTTCAGGCCGAGGTGGAAGTTGCCGTCGATTGAGTAGTGTAGCGCGTCCACATAGCTGCGAACTTCATTGTCAACTCAACCCGGCCAGCTAGTGGCCAGCCACTCACTTGTACTTTGGGGAACGTTTCTCCCAACCTGGCCTCATGTTGATTCCCGGTTGTGGGCAAGCAGGGCACATGACCGCCAAGCTGCCCGGTTTCAAAATGTCACCTGCACTCTGTCCGTGTCGTCTCCGCGCAACGATGTGCCTATAAACCCGCATGGAGTTGTTGAACTCCCGGTAGCGGTCCTGACAAGACGATCAGGGAGAGTAAACCTGTTGCGGCAAGACACCTTACCTGTACCTTGTGGGGAAGAACATCGTCCGTGGACTGCTTGATGTAGTTCATGTAATCGTGGACATTGAGCTGCGCCTGCATCTCCAACGCGTGGAACGTTTCCAACGCTCCGAGGGTCGTCGCAGTGGCGGGCCTCTTCCACGTCGCTGGCCATAGTCCAGCTTGAATCAGTTGCTCGGTGTGTGATGGAGCCTCCTCGCAGGCACAAAACACCGTTGGGAGTTCCATGATTCCGTGCTCGTGAATCATGGTCATCGCTTTCACCGCAGCCCTGTCCGATGGACAGCGAGAACCACCGTGACCGAGGACCCAGACGTAGCCCAGATCGGCGACAGTACGGTTTTGCCAGAACTGTTCTTTGCGGTGCCACATACGTAGTCGGTCGAATGGTCGATGCGTGTGGATCTTCAGTATGCACACTTTGCAAACCGGTGCTGGCAAGTGGCAGTCCAGGCATCGGTAGACAGTCGAAAGATGGGCGTCGTCATCCACCTCGACAAGCGTGGCTTTGCACTCCGGACAGACGTCCAACGGGGGAGGGTTTTCGCGTCTGTCCATACACGACTGGGCCAAGTAGGAGAAGTCCCTCGCCCATTCGTTGATACACGTCGAGGGCTGCAGCTTCATCAGCCTTCGAACGTTAGCCTCGCGCAAAGCACATACCAAATGCGCTCCTGGTCCCTTCGCGCTGCCACGGTCCCCATTATCCTCCGCGTCTGAGTCGTCTCTCTCCGTGGTTTCGTTCGGCACAGACACCCGTGTGGTTGTTGCGAGATCGTCCGGCCTTGCGCCCCCCGTCCCGTCCTCCGTTCTCGTCGTGTCTCCAGCAGAGTNCCCCCTTCAGGCCCTCTGAACTCGACATAGCCGTTGCCGTAGCGGACATCCAGTGCGGGATCACCGGTTGGGACGACTNGGGGGGTCGATGTGTGTGGCTTGCGTGATCGCTTCGATTTCGCGTTGTAGCTGAAGTCGCCAAAGCCTTCATTCTTACGTTTGGGACACATGAGTACGAGGGGAAGCAGGACTACGAGGGAAACAGATTTCTCACACGTTTGAATTTTGCTTTTACGTCGGCTGGCGCTAGCTCAGCTGACAAATGCTTGGGATAACATTCCCGCCGAACGGGTCATCTGGGCTTTCCAATCCTTATCTCCTCCCGAGGTGTCATGATACAGGCCGTGGCTAATCGAAGAATACACCGTATACATGAGGCATGTAACTAGGGCGGGCACAGTACACGATCATACATCCAGGAGTTCTACGGTCGTCGCTGGATCTAGCCACATCGACCCGTTAAATCGGTCGAGCGTCCAAAAGGCCTTGACGAGCACGTAAGGCAATGTGACAAGTACATCATTTGCACTGACCATGAACCTGCTGAATGGTTGACGGCACATCAACGTGTGTTTTCCACGTACCAGAGAGCGGAGCCAGTTCCGAGGTTCAATGGCTAAACGTACGCATCCAGAGCACCCACTCGAATCGCTCCTATTCTCCTGCCCATTCGATTCCTCCGTGTGATAGAGCCGGCATTTAAGCTTTGCTCCTATGCGTGTACGGGTGACGGCTGCTTGATGCGTCGTCTCTGGAGGTGATATGACCAGCCAGAAACGATGCTGAGCCTCCTCCGGTAAACACGCGGCGATAGTGCCTCCGTGTTTATAGCCAGAGGCCTCGGTCGGTAGTCGTTATGAATGGCCTGCTTCGGGTCGAGAAATGCCGTAAGCGGCGTGTCAGTATACTGGTAGGCTGTCACTTACCCTACCGCCACCCCTCCTACACTGCCTTGAGATGTGACACTGCCTTAAGATGTGGACAAGGAACGGAGGCCGCGCGAAGAGGGGTTGCGATACAGCGCGGGGAGGAGGGAGTACGACATGGGGAGCAGGGCATGAGGGTCAACGGTGTGCTGGACTTAGACATTGCAGAGTTGGCAATCCGGAAGTGCCAAAGCGGAACGTCAACAGCAAAGATCGGAGACCGAACCTCACGCACTGGTAGATGCGGAGCTTGAACTTGAGACGCCGCGATCACATGACTTTGTTGTAGTTTGTACGACGCGTCAATCATGTTCAACTTGTGTTCCGTTGGCATCCAAACTTCCACTCCATTCGAAGCCAACGCCACCACGTTTCCATCCAGCTGTAGCTCTTGGGATACGGCCTACGCCGACCCATTAGCTCAGTTCTAAGACAACAAGCTTGGTTCGACAGTTTGGCCTGTGGCCACCTGTCACCTTGCCCGCAAGACACTGCCTGCCTCCTGCAAGACATTCGCGCTCCGTTCGTGCCCCGCCCGTGCCCCTCAAGAGGCCTTTCTGCAATCTATACAAGATCCTCATTCCCCTTCCCTCCTTGGCTTATCACTTCCCGCTCCATCCCGTACGCTCTTTTCGTATGCGCCACGGCCGTTGCGCTCACATTTGGTCACAGATGGAACCCTCCCCAAACGATCGTCCAAGATCGTATGTCCAAGCGACATCCTCCTTGGCGAATCTTAAATTCAAGAAACGCACTGATATCGAGAAGCGGTAAGCCCAATGATTCTGCCAATCTTGCGATCGTAGGTGCTAAAATGTTCATACAGCTCGGACGCCAGCAGTTCCTCGACCGCATCGTCAACGCCGGCCGTTTGTAGTGACGTCTCAGACGTTGTCTTACAGCCGTGAGTATTTCTGTCTACGATGTACCTATTTCATTCTTAGTAATACAACGTGTACAGTCGCATAGTCCCTTCCGTGGGTCTGCCTCGGGTCTCAGCAGTTAGTTTGCCCGAGACAGAGCGCCGCCCATCTGACACTCCGAATGAACTCCCTACCCCGCCAAGTTCCATCCCGCGCCTTGTCGTCAATCGCCGAGGTATACGTAAGTCACAAGATATCCGACACATAACGGTACTCGAATTTGCTCACGATGTCTGTTTTCAGCCCCCTCTGTGTGCAGTGCCTTTGATGGCAAGGTCGCCTGCCGGGGCATCTTCACGACCATCATCATCACGTCTCCCAACATGGACTACATACCGCAATATCCCGTGGAGCGTCAAGTTGTGCCGACGTACTCAGACGGTCGGTGGGGACTGCACGAGTACAGCCGGTGTCCTCAGGTGCTGCTATCGGACGTGTGGCACGTCGCATGTATCCCTCGATGTCCTTCGCCGCCTGAGCTACCCACGGTCCTGTGGGAGAATCTCTCTGTACACACACACTGGCGGATCGATCCGCGTACGGGCGTTGCAGGCCTCGGGTTCATCTTACCGGACGTACAAGAAGACCTCTTAGAGGCGGTCAGAATGACCCGCCTCCGCCTCACCGAGGTCGTCGAAGGGCCCCCAGAATCTCTGGAGTACGGGAAATACCTCCTGATGGTGCTGTCGCAAGCGGTGGAACGAATGGAGAAGATGCCCTCTTCCGCTCAGAGCGCAGTCGTCGTAGCCGCCCATATCCAACGCCTGTGCCTCGAAGCGGAAGGCCTCCGTACGTACATGAGAGTCGTCTATCCCCGCCTGATTGGCTCGGCCGATTACCGCCATGACGTCTTGCCTGTTCTCGGCGCCTTTGTTCAGGAGGGGACTACTGCTCAGGCGTGTACCAAAGCTGGCCTTCCCGTTTGGCTCCTGCAGCCTCTTACGCCGTCCGTCAACATATGGAAGGTTGTCGACCCAGAACCGTTGCCCTTCGGTCTTTCGGAAGAGCAATGCAGTCCGCCGCTTATGCACGACACAAGCGTTATGAGCGGCGTTGTCAACCTCACCAATAATTGGGTTCGTGACGCCAGTCTGCGCGTTTCAAAGCTGGTTGCCGGCTCGCGGCTGCCGACGTTGGCTCCGTCTGAGGTGCAGAGCATTCTGGCCACTCGTGATGACGTACACCCCGTGAAGAGGCCGAAAGCGGTAGACAGCCGTCGAGAGTACACGCACCTGGGCATGAAGCCTCTTTCTCGGTCGTTGGAAGAAACCGACAAGGAACGGGGCCGGAAGGGTCCCAAACCTAGGGGTGACAAGGAAGGCCAAGTTACTCAGGCGCCGGGTGGAGCGGCTGGTCAGCCAATGGCCGGCCAGTCATCCCCTAAACTTGCCGCGCCAGCCGAGCCCCCTCAGCCGGCGAGATTCTTCATGCAATCGCCGTTCTATTCAATCCCAGCCCACTGGATGCGTGCGCTCCAATCGGCGTCCCCTGTCCCTCGAAGTGCAGCTCAGGCCCTGTACTTCTACCCCCCTCCTTTCCTGCTGGACACTGTATGCCCCGAAGCCCCTGCTCATGAGCCGGTTGGTGCAAACATCACGGTCCGACAAGATGCAAAGGTCGTTCGATACCTACATAACCTTGTTCGCATCCGACGCTTTTGTCGAGCCCGTCTCTTCCACGCTTCAATGTCGAACCACCCCCTGACGNATCACCGAATGGCGAACGGCGCTTTTCGGAGATTACAACGCGGCGCTCCGTCAGGGACCAGGCACGAGGGTCCCTCCTGAGCAGAAGACGCGCGGCCGACGTCGCCTGGAAGAACGAAATGGGATTGGCCGGCTGTTCGGGCAGGTCGCCCTCCTCCCGCCCTATGCGGCTGACATGGTTCCTCGTTTGGGCGACTTGGAGGTAACGAGGGAGACCGTGCGAACGAACACCCTAGTCAGGAGCTGGCTGCTCTGGGAGTCGCACGAAATAAACTTTTGATGCGAAGTGATGGCGCTGGACACTCTGCTAGTCCAACGGGCCAATTGGACAGAGTTGGAACGATGGGAACGGGAACGAGACGTCTCTGGAATCTGGGGCGAGCCCTCATTGCTCATGTCGGTACTTCCGCCCGACGCTCTTCCGGAGTCGACTCATTTGTGGGGTTCAATGGCTACCCCTTCATGGTGGACCTCGATCACTGCCCTCTGCCGCTTCATTCGGATTGTCAGCCGCTGGCCTGAATGCCCTCCGCTGCTTCTTGAAGCCACTGAGAGGGTGGCCGAGTGGGACGAAGACGATTTCTTCGAGTTGTTGAATGCTTGCACTTCGTTCTACGTAGATACGTTTGTATCAGTCTACCGTAGGCTCCCACTTCCCCCGATCCCTGTCCCAGTCTGATGCATATGCGGCTCTCACCCCATGTAACTCCCTCGCTCGATCATCGTATCCGATCTGAACGTGTGCTGTTGTCCGATTGGCTACTGTCAGCGTTCACCACAACAGCAAATTCGCCATCCCACCTTGCTCCCTTCGTTCCCCTTCGCACCACGGTTTCCCGCACCTGTCTGGTCCCCCGCCCCCGAACATAGCCCCGTGCAGGCGGCTGACTGCAACATGGGAGGCCAACGCTCGTTCGATAAGCCTCAGTGGGAGTGGCTCATCGAGCAGAGCCGAAAAGCGGAGAGCGCCAAGTTCATCTCTGGCGAGACCAAAGACCACGCAGGTCTCGCAGACAAGTTGCTGCCAGACTTTCGAGTCGCGTTTCCAAACTGGTCCGTAGATGGCAATAAGGACGACAAGAGCTTGCGCGAGGTACGGGATATATTGTGTGGATATCCTTGCCGACTTTAACAGTGAGTTCCCAGCGCCTTCGTCGATGGTCCGTGAGCCGGCACACGACGAGGGAGCAGCGTCAAGCGTCGGCGGACCTGGCGAAAGACTTGCTTCCAGGCATCGCCAGTCCTCGCGCGAAACGAGAAATCATCGGTCTCGACGAATTCCAAAAGTCGGATGCTGCGCCTGAACGGCCATTCATGGTTGATGCAGGTAAACGACGGGTGGATATTGGTGCATACCGCACCGCGTGCAAGCAGATATGGGACAAATTGTCGGAAGAGGAAAAGGACAAGTACGTCGAGAGGGCGCAGGCGAGGAATAAGCAGCGGTCTGAGGACGCCATGGACGGAGACGAGTCCCCTACGCTATAGTAAGTATTGCTAGAAGCATCATGATAGCTTCGCTGCTGACTCGAAACAGCAACCGGACCGCTATAGCTGATGGCTGTGAACACTTCATGCGTTCACTCAAGGCAAAGACCGGTTGCGCCAGCTTCTTATGCGTCGCTGGGCCCGACAGGGATGGCAAGCCTTTCGTGTGGATGTACGTTGAGCGATGCATGACAGTGCACGAGAAACTGACAAGTTGCATTCCAGGCGTAGCGAAGGAGAAGACCGCGAAGGCATCAAACTGCTCGACTTTGTCCTCAAAGGTACGGGCATCGAGGCAGACGAGGTGTATGCCTTGTCAAACGTGTGGATTCACCGTAGTCGCCAAGGTGAGCTGTCTCGGTTCATACTCGGGCCCGCACTCATCGTATCCGGCAGATGGACCGGTACATGACGGCGATCTCAGTGCCCAGTTGAGGGCTGCTCTCAGAGGTAGAGGAACATATTATCAGTGACGGAATATACACTGACACGCGGTAGATGCTCGCGTCGCCACAATGGGTGTACCTTCTGGTGCTGCCGCCTCTACCCGTGCACAGGAGGCCGCGAGCACGACGCAACACTCGACGGACACGGACGCGCCTCCTGCTCTTGCGGAGGCGACGACACGCTTGCCCGCTGCAACCGGTATATTCGATTTCGGGACCGTTGATGACAGCCTCGACAGCGCCGAAGCACGAGGTGCAGCCACTTCGCCCAGCATCCCTGTCACCGTCGCCGTGGACGAGAGCATAGAAGAGCCGGTGCCCCAAGTCCTTGAGAGCAGCCAATCGGCCGAGACACCGCATGCTGTGGCACACGTCGAACGTGGCTCCGAGGAAAATAACCACGAGCCTGGTTCGGGTCAGGGTACGGGTGAGCAAGGTCTCTGGAGCATCAGATAGTAGCTGATCGACTGTTTGAATTGCGCAGCACACCATCACACGAAGGGGAAGAAAAGGAAGTCTCAAGGCGGGCGTGCACCTCGACAGTTGAAGAGGCCGAAGGGCACTTCAGGAGTAGAGATGCCAGCCAATGAGCCGACGACGCTGGCTGCCGGAAGACCTGGCCGGGAAGGGCGGAGGTCTGCTCGTCAGAGGGGCCTCGATCCGTGAGTGTATTTACGCCGTCGGAGCGGCTCTCACTAAGCTACGAGTAGACTGATGACTCTTGCGGAGCGGGCCGCCATGGAGGCTGGACCGCAGGACGTGGAACACTTGGGCGGGCACGAGGAGGCGATCCAGAGAGCAGGAAAGGGGGGCAAGCGTGGGCGGAAGGGGTAGTGTAGAGTCTGTTCTGCCGGAAGCCAGACTGGCCGCTGTCGGCGGTTGGAATAGTAGCAAAAGGTGCGGGAGCGATCACATCGGGAGGCCGAGGAGGCAAGGTCGATCGAGGAACTCGGAGAGCTCCGAGTGTCTTGGACCCGAGATCCCGAAAAAAAATATCGACGGCGGCGGCGGCAACGCAATCTCTTCGCGACCAGCCTCTCTTCTCGCTTCTCCTCCCTTCTCGTCCCCCACCACATTGTCCCACCCCTCGTTCCTCGATGCCCCAAGTCGTCAGGGAGTGTCGCATTGTGTTCTGGTCCAAGGTCCGTGCGCTTTTGCCGGTGGATGAAGGAGATGAGCTTAGAAGCTGCTAGGATGGAGAGAAACCCTTCGTCGATGTAGCCCGTGCTCCGACCACCGGTTCAGGACAGCCTATTCCGTGGAACTGTTGCGTTCGAGGAGGATGGGCGCACGTCCTCGGGGTCCTCACTTGGAACATCCGCGGCGGCGGCTGGGACAAGGTCGAAGGAGACCAGCCGCTATGTAAGCAAGAAGGCCATGCACTCCTGCGTATGCCCGATGTACTGGTCTGCCCAGGGTTTGGGGAAGAGTTGGACCGCTACTACAGGACGTTGCGGTTGAACCAGACGGTCACCAACGACACATTCCACGAGCTCGGACCTCCTCCGCATGTGCAATGTGTCAAGCTGGCCATGTGGGACGAGGTCAGTGTGACTCTGCTTTTTCGTAGCTCTATGCTCACGGCAGTACAGGACGGTGAGCCTCCACGAATTCAACGGATCTATTCGAGCGACAAAGAACCCATCATCCTCGGCAAAATCCCAGGGCTCATCAAACCGATGATGGACGTGGGCGTGGATGGTCGCTACGACGTATGGGAGAAGTCGTTGACGGACTGGCATCGGCAGAGCGTGTGGCAACCCACGAAGTTTGAGAAGGCAACGTGGGTGTTCATCAAGCTGGTGCATGTCGGTGCGACGCCTCAATTAGGCCGCCTCCTTACGCAGTCGGAAGAGGAGGGAACGTTCGACGTAAGTGCCGTCTGATGCCTTCGGAGTACAACATACTAACTCCGGCGTATATAGCCGAGGGTGGTTGAGAACCCTCCTGCAGAAGTCTCAGACGGTCCGCATGCCTCCGTCAACGAAGACTTCGTGGCGAAGAAAGATGAAGATGCGGTGCCGAAGGCCGCGGCTATTCAATCGACGCGAGTAAGTACGGTACGATGGTTACATTGCAATACACTGACAGTCAACGTCAGGACTCTACGGCGTCGACATCTACCAAACGCCCTCTGAAGCGCAAGCGGCCCATCGGAGACAAGGCTCTGAAGATACGCGAAGAGGGGGGGAGATTGGAGCAGGTCGATGGAGAGGTAAAACCGGGCAGCAGCTCTAAGCCGGTGATCGACCTCACCATTGACAGCGAGAGCGACTGCGAGGCTGGACTGATGGAGATGAGCGGCAGCGAGAGTGTGATGTCTTTGAGCAACACAGAAATGTGAGACAGGTCACGTAGAGTACGAGGGATGTCGACCATGTAATGTCTGAGTAGTGGGTCAAGGCGGCTTGAAGCGGCGTGGTGGCGAGGACGTCACCTCGTGTAGACTACTTTGAAAGCGAGGGGCAGCATGGAACGAGGGCAAACAGTCCGAGCGAAAATCTTGCGATTCAGCTGAGGTCCGACGAATCTAGATACCGACATGCCCGGCGGACTCTGAGACTCAAATTGTTCGATACTTGCGTGAAGCTTCACGTCTCTGCCGCCATCCCACTGCTGGTGCTGCTGGTGCTGGTCCTGCTTGATCTTCTGCTGGTCCTGGTGCTTTCTCCCCGCTGTTCTTCGCTATGGGAAAATCGGAATTCAGCCAAGAGTTGAAGGCTCTCTGTGCCGAAGGGTCTCAAATTCGCAAGCCGCCGCCGCCCTGGCAGTGCAAAAAATCGGGATGTCATGGGGGCGTGGACGACATGATTGCCCGATTGTGTTACAAGGAGGGGATGGCGGGGATGTGGGTTTATGTTGTGAGTATGATTGAGCTGTAGGAGGGATACCAGACACTGACGGCACCCAGTGTGGAGCCTGTAGTACGGTCCACCACAATCACAATCAGCGACCCCCTGAGGCCGAGCTCTTAGAGCGGATCGAAGCTCAACGCAAATGCGACAACAAAAAGCACGCGCAGTCCAAAGCGCGTAAGGCCGCGTCCACGCAGCGTAAGGCGGAGGCGAAGCGCAAGGCGGCGGATGAGAGGAAGCGCAAGGCAGAAGAAAAGAAGCGCAAGCACGAAGAAAAGAAGCGCAACCTCGAAGAGGCTGTACGTCAAGCGGAGGATGCTGAGCGTACGCAGCAGCAAGAGTTCCAAGACGAAGAACGCGCGCGCCAACTGCAGGAGGAGGAAGACGAGCGCGAGCTTCAGCGCAAAGAAGAAGAGAAGATGAAGGAGGATCGGCGTGACCGTGAACGCAAGATGCGCGCGAAACGACGCGACCGCGCCCAGCGTGCCGTGAATCAGGCCAAGAAAGCAGCGCAAAAGACTCACGAAGCGCGTGAGCGGCTTCGTTCTTTCACAGAAGGCAAAAAAACACGTGTGCGAGAGCAAGCGTGCGCGTCGCGCGCGGAGATCTCGCACGATGTGAGTGGTTGCGTGTGAAGTTTGTACATTGAGCTGATGTATGAGCAGGGAGACGAGCACTCCGAAGGACCGACTCCGAACGGGACCTCTTGTTACAAATGTACGATAGGTTTCTTACGAACTGGTACGATACCTGCTTCAAGCTCTGTACGATACGGATGTGACGGACTCTAAGATTGTAGCTACGGTTCTGAAAGACAGGAATGGTCTCGTAATATCTAGGACACTCTAGGACTTTCTATGCACAGTTACTTCTGCGGTGCATAGTCGCTTCTGCGCAGTGCACAGGCGCTTCTGCACAGTGCACAGCGGCACTGCCACAGTGTTACTAGGATCAACTAGCGCTGACTACTATGTACCAGAAAGTCCTTGTATACGCTAGAACATTCCGTCTACAGGCTGGTGTATATGTATATAAGAGGCGACGCCATAGAGCGACCCTCAGCTTTCAGTCTCTTTGCGAATTACGACTTGGTTTACTCGTTACCTCGCTTTCACTGCAAATACTACTACGCGCTTATCTTCGACAAGCTAGGGCTAGTAGCTGAATAGATACAAGCTCTCTATTCATTGACGTCTTAAGGCTTGAGAGTTTAAGAGTCACGCTCGAAAGCGTAACACCTCTGACGAGCTGGAGGACAACGGGATGCCTAGCACAAGCGTGTTTGCGGTATGTATGTCCATGATCAGTCAGCTTGCCGTTACCGACTCCTGTTAGGACCGCCGCAACTGGAGCGAGGGTTCGCCATCTGTGGAGAGAGCCGATAAAGAGGACGGTGCGGTGAGTAACGTTGAGAGCGGCCAAGGATAACCGCTCACATGTTAACAGCACTCCAAGATATTCCAGCTCGTGTTCTGGAGCAAGGTAAGATGCCTGTGCTTTGCAATGGCGTGAGTGACATCTGACGGCTATTACAGAAGTGGGAACAGCCTCTCATGGTCAAGATGACGACGAGAGGCGAGGGTAAAGTTGTGTTGGCTGATCAAGAATGCATCCGCAGCAACGAGACTCCGAATGATTCATTCCAACAATGGGCGGAGGTCACCAGCTACTGGGTGGCCGTCCCAAATAAACAAACGGTGATCCATTTCGACGCGGACACAACTACGCTTCTGGTGCGCAAGGACACCGTAGAGCCATGCGTTGGCCTAGCACAGCATATCAGCAAGCTGCAAATGACTCGCATGGTGGCGGAGATGGGTGCGGACGCAGCGGAAGACTTTGTCAGGGACATGCGCGCCGCCATCGCGGATCGGAAGAGGACGCCGGGTACGGTATGGGTGGTTGTTTGGTATAACGTAAGTGAGGCACTTCGCGTACCGCCACATTACGCTAACGTGACTACGAAGGAGAACAACTTCCCCGAGGCGTATCCACTCCAATCGACAGGCAAGAAGCTCCGTTTCACCAACTTAACCAAGCACCCCCGTCTGCGTGCGGGTGACGCGATCGAGTTCTGGAACACGCACAGTACCGACTGGACCCCTTGGGATCTGTCGGCTATGTCGACGTGCATCCATGGAGGAGACACGGTGCTCGTGCGCAAGAGCGACGCGAGGAGCCTGCCACTACTGGGCTTGGAATTGGAAGCTCTCGCGATGTCTATAGAAGAAGAGAGCGACGCAGATGGTGGGGCTGGAGGCTCATCAAGGGACGTCAATCGTGTGCGGTCGCCCTCTGTCGAAGTCATGGACGGCCCTCCGCCGGGCTACAAGAGGCGCGCGCGGGATGCTCGCGCTTGAAAGCGAGCCAATGTCTGTTCGAAGGTATGTGCCATGTGTGATGATATGGTGCGTAACTGATTATGTGTTATCGTCGTGAACGTATAGGCGAAAATCACGACTGTTAAGAAGGTAGAATAAGGTGATCATGTACGCCTATGAGTACGTATCCTACGCGCACGTGGAGCCCGAAGGCGACAAAGGGGCAGAACGGGGGATCTCGAGATGAGCACGCACGAGGTGAGATGAATTGCGTGAGGGTGAGAATTCGTTCGTGTGCCATGAGCGTGAGATTGCACCCATCCAACAGCGAAGCACCGCGGTGGCGAACGAGGACGAACGACTTGCTGTGAGTGCATTTGACGCATACATCTTCAAGACAGTAATAGTCACTAATGACGTGTCGTTGCGTTACAATAGGAAAGACTGTGCCTAAGAAGTGTGTCAAAGTGTGAGCTTGACATCCGAGGATGATGTTATGGCGGGCCGAAGAGAGCGTGCGCAGTGGCCATACGTAC
>JAPEVG010000492.1:0-22144 GCA_029747595.1 Trametes cubensis
GCCCTCGAGCTCGCCCGCAGGGAGGGGGAGCGTGTACTCGGGAAGCGCATGCCTGTCTTCTTGCTGCGTATGTCCCTTCCTGGCCTGTTGGCGAGCCGCGGCCTTCGACTTGACTTCCGGTACGGTGCTAGGCGGATCGGCTTCGACCATCGGAACGGGCTCGGGTACGTTTTTCTGCAGCGTCGTCTCGGCGTGTTTGGTCGTCTCCGATACCGCAGCACCAGACCGTTCAAAGTTCGTCGCGCTTTTCGGCGGGGCAGCGGATCGCGCCGCGGGCTTCGTGGCCGTATCCAACTTCAAGGCTGGAATAGCACCAGACGGCGATTCGAGCGGCTCGTTCTCGACGTCCGCGCCGCCCGCCTCCCTCGCCCGTGACTTCTTCGTGCGCTCCCGCGGGTCCTTGTCGTGCTCCTTCTCGCGCGCCCGCTTGCGCTCGCGCTCCTGCTGGCCGTCCTTCTCCCTTCTCCGCGGCGGTTTTGCCGGGGCTGAAGCAGGAGTTGGTATAGGCGCGGGGACGGGGGCTGGTGCGTCATTGATCGTGTCCGCGTCGGATTCCGTCTCATCGTCCGACCAGACCACCCTCCGGCGCTTCTTGTGCGACGACCTCGGTCTCGATTTGGGCTCGCTTTGTTCCCGTTCTGTCCGGATGGTACTTACGTGCGGATCTCGAAGGGATGCAGGGCCGGCAGAACCCTCTGCGCGATCCTCGTGGCGGGCCTTCTTGCGGGGAGGCTCGTGTAAGCGCTCTGCACTTCGTTCGCGAAGAACGGTGGGAGCGAGCGACGGAGCGCGGCTGCTACGCGCACTCGTTATAGGAGTGAGCGTCGAGATCGTGGGCGCCGCGTCTTCTGTCTCGATGTCGATGTCAATATCAACGTCGGCATCCATACCCGCATCGATAGTATCAACGATGACGTCGCAGTCGCCGGCGATAGAGCGGGGAGGGGACGAGAGCGGAGAGGATAGGATATCCTGCGTGATTGAGTCTGGCGTGCTCGCGCGCGAGGGCACGGCTGGAAGGCACGACAGAGCTCGCGATGGCGCGACAGAACTCTGCAGCTGCGGAAGAGTCAATGCGGTATACTCCGCGCCAGAACGTGGTACACGCACCGAAACCTTCTCTGCCACTTCTGAGTTCGAAGTTATCTCCATCGCTTCTGGAATGGCAGCAGGGATATCTGCCACATCCGCCGCACTCAGATCGAAGGGCGTCACGTCTCCGTCCGCTTCGACTTTGCTCGGCTCCTTCGCCGGCTGCTGTTCAGCTTGCTTGGCGCCGTCCGCGACACCGATTTCCGGCGAGATCGTAGGTTCAGGCATTGGGTTCAGCAGAGCTCTGACAGCAACACGAGACGTGATCCGGAGCGCGTCCAGGGTAGGCGACGGCGGCGAAGGTGTCACCACAAAGGCCATATCGTCTTCGGTTGAAGACAAGCGCGCAGGAGAGCGCGGGATGGGAATGGGGGATGAAGGTGGAAGGGAGGCATCACGTGTGCGTGTCGTATTTTCGTCTTGCACGGGGGATGATAACGGGGATGACAGCGGTGATGATAACGGCGACGACGGGGGGAGATCGTCGTTGTAGTCGACATCTGTCTTAGTTGGGGGACGCGAGGAAGCGGAGGGCGCACGCGTACGTGGGCGCACCGGAGTGGTCGGACGACGCGGCGTCTCTCTCGCCTGTGGGAGCACGGACTCACTCTGGAGGCTTTCGCTTGTGCTCCTCGACATGCCCAGACCACCGCGAGGAATCTCCGTAGAGGGACCATCTGTCTTGGTAGCAACCTGTTTGCCTCGAGCCGGAGCACGATGTTTAGGGAGTTGGGCAGGCGGGCGAACGAACGGGCGATCGCGTTCAGAGGACGTCGTGAACGAGACACGACGGGAAGGCGATGAGGCGTTGAGGATGCCGTCCATATCAAGAGTGAAGCCGAAGGCGTCTTCGATCTCATCATCGTGGTCATCTGGGTGGCGAAAGGGGCGATAACGCATGGGCAGATGTCAGTATCGCACGTTCAGCTTGGGAGCGGTGGCAAGAAAAAAAGGAAAGCACGAGGGAACAGAAGGAGACGTGGAGTGATGATGATAAGGACGGAGGAGAGAATCGCACAGGAGGCGCGCAGGGGTGGCATGCCCGAGAATATAACCGCGACGGTGTCCACCCATATCAATTCGCGAGAAGAGCTGGGGCTGGCTGCCGTTCCATCGACACCGGTTGGCGGATGGGCGCCACGCGTTGCAGATACTGGGTGCGACAACAGATGCCGAGGCGGCAAACGCGGGCGGGCGGTCATCATGAACGACGAGGCGCGCGACGCGAGAGCACAGGCCGGTGAGCGGGAGACGCGGTCCACGGATGCGCAGCGTGTCTGGATATCCCAAGACGACGGGCGAAGACAAGCTCAAGTGTGGCAGAAGATGTGAAGTCTATCGGGATAACGAAGGAGAGAGAAGGCGGAAGGACGTAGCGAAGGAAGGTCATGAGCTGATCCGATCCGATCATCCGGGCAACGAGGCGGACGAGGATTGACCGGTGACGAAAGTGTGGGATCAGCAGGAGGAGAGAGTACCGAAGGTGAGACACGAGTGCACGGTCGAGAGCGGACGGACTCTCGACCGTGAATTCGGGCTTTTGGGCATGGCAATGCAGTGATAGGGTGATGTGGGCCATCTGATAGATGTACAAGGGAAGGGAGGGCGAGGTTAGAGTAGTACACACCGTGAGGGAAGTCGCCGTCTGATGCAGAAGAGTAGAAGGGGTCGTTGGCGTCGGGGTCTGTGGGAGAGAGGGGAGAGTAGCTCGAGCGGCTGGAAGTGCTTAACGGAGGGGGGATGACGGCATATGCATGGGATCTGGCCGGTGCAGGCTTCGAGGGACGTTCGGCAGACCAGGAGTCATGTTCATAGCCGAAGGGATGAGAGCCTCCGCGCGGATAGCTGTAAGCATAGCCATAGGCATGATAGGGAGCGGGACGAAGAGGAGAGGAGGGATGGTGGACCTGAGCAGAGTCAAGATGGGAAGGGCGGGTAGGAGAAGTGGAGAGGGCTGTGGGCGAGGAAGGCGGGGAAGAGGACATGGAGGCAGAAAGAGAGGGCGAGAGGGAAGGGGAGGGGAAGACGGGGAGATCGTCCTCGGACAAGCTCTTTCTGCGGAACTTGAAGGGGATGCTGGCCAGCGACGGCGGACGGTGCGGAGACACAGCAGCTGATGTCCGTGTCGGAGGCATATTCCAGTAGATCGCTTACAGGTGAGATTAAGAGAGGAGACTAGACGAGTACAGGCGACAGAAGACCAGCAGAGAGGAAGGAGGAGGAAGAGGAGGAGAGGAGGGGGCGGATGGTTCGGGTTCAGATTCGCGCATCACGTGTCTCGTATCACTCCTCAACGCGTCTGTTTGGCCTTCTTTGGCCCCCTCACGCGTCCTCCCCATCGCGATCGTCACAGATGTCACAAAACAGCGTCATCGATCGTCATCGCGCTCTCTCGACCGTCACGCTCGCATCCCTCCGAATGCTCTCGCTCATCCGTCCGTTCCGGCTCAGAGTCAGATATATTCGCCCTCGTCCCTCCTCTCGCCTTCTGCGCACACAGCCTCTTCTCACCCCTCGCTACATCTTCACCAGTAGCTCGCTCGCCATGCCGCGCACCGCAGAGACCGCCAGCTTCAAGGTAAGGCCTTCCTACTCTTGCTCTAGAATATCCATGCTCACTTCCGCGTTCCTCTTCTACAGTTCAACCACACGATGATTCGTGTCAAGGACCCTCAGGCGTCCCTCAAGTTCTACACCGAGGTATGTTGCAAAGAGAAACTATAGTAAAAATGTTCCCTGTTGCTGAGCACCACCCTCCACAGGTCCTTGGCATGGATCTTGTCGCCAGTACGTACCCAGCCCCTCTCCGTTCACTCCCTCCCACACTCACCCCCCCCCCCCAACCCTCCTCCAGAGAATGAGTTCGAGACGTTCACCCTCTACTTCCTCGCCTTCGACAACGGCACCCCCACCACCGCCGAGAACCGCTTCTCCCGCGAGGGCATCCTCGAGCTCACCCACAACCACGGCACCGAGTCCGACCCCTCCTTCCAGGGCTACGCCAGCGGCAACGCCGACCCCGGCCGCGGCTTCGGCCACATCGCCATCACCGTCGACGACGTCGAGGCCGCCTGCGCACGCTTCGAGCAGCTCGGCGTCCGCTTCCAGAAGCGCCTCACCGACGGCAAGATGAAGCACATCGCCTTCATCCTCGACCCCGATGGGTGCGTCTCCTCCCCGCCTCCTCCCTTTCTTTTCCTTGTGCGTGAGCTATCGATCAGCGGTGCTGATAAGCCCTGTTTGCGTCTAAGGTACTGGATTGAGATCCTCCCCAACACCTTCAAGCCGTGAGCGTGAGCCCATCCCGTCGAACCTGAAAGAAAGCAATCGAAGTCGCACGACGGACGCGCCGCACCCGGCCGCCGTCCCATCTGTATTCTAGTCACATCAGCTCCCACATCCCAATCTACTCCATCGCATCGGCTTCATCATCCATCCTAAACGTTCCAGCAGCTCGTCACTCGTGTTATCTTCGGGCGTAGCCCATACATGTTCCGTCCACGCCGTGTCAGCGGATCGCCCCTCGACGGCTGCCCGGGCTCCGGCTCCCGGACGCGACGCGACTTTGAGCATGAAACGCGGTCACGTGAGATGGATCCACCGATGTACACTGCATGGTGGCCGCGACGCGCACGATGCGAATGAACATCAGGGAACTTCCGTACACGCTGCGAGATGTATGGCACTTAAACCACTTGATATGGTTCTTTGTTGATTGAAAAATGGCTAGCTCCAAGTGTGAGAGCTATGTCGCTCTCCCGTAGAATACTCATGTGGGCATATGTAGACATAGGGTCATAACAGGGCTACTGTAGTACTACAATTCCAGACAAAATAAACACGACCGATAGCTTACATCGCATCACAACTCGGAGCGCAGCGCCAGGCACGACAGGCGAAAGAACAACAAGCAAATTCAACATTCCGCCGATCAAGATCCAAGACTCCCGTGGCCATCGAGGAACCTCACAACTCGAACAGGAAGTCATCGTCCAGGCCTCCCCCTCCTCCGATCTCCTTCTCCAAGGTCTGCGCCAGGGCATCGTCGGGCGCAGGCGCAGGTGCCTGCATCCTCGCGGCTCCTGCGGCTCCCCCGGCCCTGGCCCTCGCGGGGTGCGCAGTCACAGTCGCCGAGCGCACGCGCGTGCCTGCCCCGCTCACTGCGGCCGCAGTGGTCGTCGCAGATCGTCCCCGCGCAGCGGCCGCAGTGCCAGACGTTGTCGACTTGGACGAAGCAGCAGGGGCAGGGGCGGCAGCGAGTTGTCGAGATGCGGGTTTGGCTGCCGCGGAGACGACCCTCCGTTGGGGTTGAGGGATTGCCGACGCGGGGCGGGCGCCAGCGCCCGCTGCGATGGTCGAGGTCGGTCGAGTAGGATGCGGGGTGGTCGCGCTGTTCGAGGACGACGCTGCGGCGGCCTTGGCCGCTCGCAGCACGGATGTGCGCGTGGGCGCTGGTCCGGGGTTCGGCACGGGAACAGTGCCGGAGCCAGAGCCGGAGGACGTCGTTGTCGTTCGGGAGGAGGAACGGCTCTGCGGGATCGCGGTCGCGGGTCTTGCGGCTGGCTGCGGGCGTGTCGCGGGAGCGGCGGCGGAAACGGAGCGGGAGGATCCGACGCGTGGTTGAGTAAGGGTAGCCTTAGGTGCAGTGGAAGTAGGCTTCGTAGGTTTGCGAGCGAAGGGGCTGTCATCCTCTACGAACCTTCTCAGTCAAGCGTTTCCGAAAGTCCGTGATATCGCTTACCGAGCTCTGGAAGATCCAGCTTCTCGATGCTTGAGGGATTTCCGCTGGCTTCGATGAGTTCGCCCACTTCGATCTGCTCTTCGATGTCCCTCGAATAGTACATGTCCAGCGTGTCGTCCAGCAGGGGAGCATGTCCGATGTTGAAGAGGGTGCTGCCCATGCTCTTGTAATCCGGCAGCTCGAACGGAGGTTCGTACGGGCGTTCTACCTCGGCTTCAGCATCTCGACTTTGGAAGGATATCTGGGGCCACTCACCGATCGCAGTGGGCGGCATGTACTCGATCTCATCGTCCTCATCGGACACAGCCAGTACCTGTTCTGTGGCCTGTTCTGCCGTACCTCCCGCCATCTCCATCACCATGTCTCCCGGACTAACATTCCAATGATCGCCCTTCGTGACAGGCGTCTTGAACGTCCCGCTCAATCTGCCTCGCAAGCTCTTGCGCGTGCTCGAGGGGCGCAGAAGAGGCGCAACGTCCGGAGAGAGCAGTTCCGGCTGTTCGGGCTCGGGGACCAGAAGCGACAACTTGGAGAGCTTGGAGCCCTTTCCGCCTGGCGTTTTGGAGGTACCAAAGCCTCCTCCCGGCGCGACGCGGTTCGGGAAGGGTGTCTTGTCCATGAGGGGTCGTGTCACAGACACGGACACCAGTGGTTTCTTGCCATCTGCAGGCCGGGATGATCGTTTGCCGCCCTCCTTACGGAGGAGTATATGGAATATGCTTACGGGCTGTTCCAGGCCGGAATGGGGTCTGCAGGATGTTCTTCTTGGACAACACGGTCTTCGCGCCGCTGTGGACCGCGTTCTCCTGGAGTGCAGCCCGGTTCTTCAGCACCTTCCGCCCTGGCGTCTTTGCATTCAGGATAGGCTGTGCAGCGACATCGATGTCGCCATTGAAGGATATAGGACGCGCGCTGAGCATTATGAGTTGCTCCGCGCGGTGTTTAGGTAGGAAACAGCTAGTACGGTGCTTCAAGTGAGCTCTCAAGCAGGTGGCGGTGGCAACTCAACATCCCACGGGCGCTTGCAGCCGATACTCTTCGGACTGAAACGCCTGTGTCACATGGCACGTGGGTCTGTGACCGCTTGGCTTCAAGTCCTGTGAGGAAATGTGCAACCCACAGAATACTGTAGGCCTGAGCGACGGTAATCAAATCTATGGCAGCACTTACCAGGTCAGAGGCATCCGAAAGCACCTCAGGCGGCTCACTTCGAAACCAGCTTGAATGATGGCGGCAAGCAAACTACTAGTAGTAATGGGTCGCTACATGCACCTGCGGCCGGAATTCGAAGCATCTCTGCACTTGATGTGCCACCGGCGCATGAATACATAGGAACTCTGACCTCTGTGGTCTTTGAGAGAGTCGGAGACTTTTCACCATCTTATTCGTGTATAGGAACCCGATGATCCCAGCAGCAGATATCTGTACAACGATCCGATCGGCCCGGGGACTTTGGGCAGTTTCAGCACCCCAGTGATTATGGCGAATCGAATACCTCTGGGTATCTGAAATGATGCATGGAACTGGCTTCAAAGTCTCAGAACGCGGGGACCTACACCACATCTCTGATTACTACAGTTACATTCATTTCCCTACGAGCCCCTCCCACTGCCGCCCGAGTCTCCACCGCTGCATCTCGCACGTGATCGCGTTTCGACCCAATGCCGTTCCCCGCCGCGGTATCTCATTCAAATTCTATTCTACTTGATCACTGCTCGCGTCCTTGGGTACGTGTTGACTGGACGCCGTACGCTCCAATCTGGCCCAAATAGCATCTAGGTGGCATATGCTTCAAGTTCGCGATCAATGCTGGATGATATCCGTAACGGACGCGGCAGTCCAAACAGAGTGCTAGCGCTGACATCTATCCCAACTGAGATCGTTTTTTTCACCCAGAGCAGACGACAATTACGGCCCCCTACCATCGTGCAAGGACGCCAGGTGGTCCAGATAATCTCGCAGGCAGCACCTGAAGCGCGAAGGTCACGGGGCACGTGAGTATGTGACGATGACGAGGGAAGCATGCGGTGGTTCCTGCGACTCAACCTCGAGCAGCCTGTGATGTGGAAAACTGTGGCGACATCGTTCCATATCATTGCTCCGGATAGACCAAAATTCTAGCGCGTACCCGAACGTTCATAACGTCAAGGAATTTGTACATGCACGCTCTAGGCCGCTCAGGGACCGCAGACGAACGGTCTTGCAGTGGCCCTGAGTAGATTCATCTGGATTTTGCGTTCACCTCGCCAGGGCTAACGACGCATCCGCGCGGTCCTGTACGATAATGATGAGGTTATCTGACGTCTTCCCTTGCAGAAGTCGTCTGTATAGACCGCCCAGGTCCACAGTCTAGCGTCAACAAGCCTTAGCCGACTCGGAATCGCGGCGGCATCCGTCTGCTAGCGAGCAGCATTCGTCTTCCAGCAACCAGCTACACACATGCCGAGCATTTGGATGTCGACATGGAGGCAATTCCCGCTCGGACATAGTGCGATTCAGCTGGTCAAACAGGTACTTACGTCTGATTCGATCTCGCTTGCGCATGCGATACTCGCAGGTCGTACGTCCTAGATCTCACTTTCTAGACGCCATTGCTGACATTAGTTATCCATAAGCATTCTTCGCACATTCCTGTGAATGTTGACTGTGCGCATGCACAGCTCTGTGACCGCGCGATACCGTTAGGAAACTCCGCGGTTGCTGTTGTAGTGCAGAGAACATACGTCGCGGGGTTCTGCTCTTCAAAACAAGGTTTTCTTCGAGCAACTGAGCCCCTTGCGCAGCGCGAAGGTTCCGCGAAGACGCTGATGGGCGTCGGTCGCATGGCCGGCATGCCTGTACGCGACTGAATGCTTTCTGCCCCGCAGCGAGCGCCCGGGACGCTACGACGGATGTCGCGCGACGGCCACTCCTCTTCGGGACTAGTGCAGCGGCCCTCATTGCTTGGCTCGCCCGCCGACGACGCACGAACCTAGTATCCAGTGCGGTGGTCGACTTCGATTGTGTCCCACGATGACTGGTCGCTCGCCCACTGCTGGCATGCCGCCGCCACTACAAATGGCGCATCCAGTGACTCTGTGGCACGCGAGCTTGTCCTCCCCCTCTTCCTTGGTTCTCCTGCTGTCCACCACCAAACGACCGTGCGAGCGTTGCGATAGCGCTCGACAATGTCGGACCTCAGCCGTCAGCACGATCGCGTCGAGTTCCATTGTCCGGACCCGGCCGACGGCATCGTGGATATTCCCGGACTAGGCGTCTTCTACCACAGCGTCAGTTTTTCTCGGCTTATGATCTCCGCTGGAGGCATGACTGACTTTAATCGTGAGCAGACCCCGCCCGAATTGGGAAATCCGTTCGACTCGGAGCCAATGGATGACCACTACGACCAAGCTGGCAGTATCCATTATATCCCTCCTAATGCAGTTTCCACCAGATACTATGCTCTGAGCAACCCTAACGAGTATGTTGCGAGTCAACCTGCCGCCGTGGTCTCGAGCGCTGTGGTCGCACCTGTTGCTGCGCTACGTGGACAAGACCAGGCCGCTACGCATAGGGTCAACGATACAATGGTTGCTGCTGCACTCATTGCGCAGTCCAGCAAGACGGCGGACGCCAGTCCAAATTTGTTCACGACGTACGGAGCAAACGCGCGCCTGAACCCTGTTCTTCCAAAACAAAGAAGAAACAGGGACCACCCCAGCGGTGGTTCTGGCCGATTGGCGCAGACCACGGCGAGCTACGAGGTAGGCCCTATACTCCTTCGCCTTGGAGAGAACCCGAGGTTCACTGACGCTGCTCACATCGCCGCAGGGTCATTCCGCAGGCGCGTCCTACACATCAATCCTACCCCAACAATGGCGGATGGACTATCGAGGGCCAGACCAGCCCGTTCAGGGGGCGACTCCCGAAAACACGCCATGTAAGCGTCTAACCTGCTGAAATCCGGTCCGCGCCTTCATTTGCTGAGTCTTCATAAGTAGCAGCTACCATTGTAGTCCCTCGAGTCAGCGTTAAGATAAGGGACCCAACGCAGCACGAGCAGACGGCAGGCTCCTCTACGGGCACGGTCCCGATGCCTAGCCCTAGCGTCGAAATGAACCATTCAGCTGTCTACTCACCGACGACGGGACGCAAAATACCGCTGGGCGTGGCAGGGTCGAGCAAGGGGCATGCAAAGATGACCTCTGCGCTCCCCGGGCCAAGCTCATCTCCCATCACGGCGCCCGCGGGAACGACGATCGCGAAGAAGCCGTACAAACGCGGGACGCCGGTCGCGTGCACCTTCTGCCGCAAACGCAAGGTCGCATGCGGAGGCCCGGTGGGGGCAGATGAGGAGGGACGATGCGGGTGAGTGTGGGTTCCTGCTTCACCTTTCCGTACTCGTTCTCGAGCTTTTAAGTGTGTGTCCATTGGACCCGCGCATCCGCACGCATGTGTGCCCCGTGCGTCTGTGCGGCGTCCCTGCGATCGCGCGGCATTGTCGTGTGCCAGAATCAGCGTTAGAGTTCGCCTTGCGGGGAAGTTCTTCTCACATCACGTTCCGGAGGCAAACCCTCGTATCGGTCGCGTCTCATGACATCCGCGGAGTACTTCGTGCAACAGGGTAGCCCACAACGCCCACTATATCTCATCGGGACGTATCTTTGGTGCAGGGCCCTGGAGTCATTTGTCATGCCGAGCGCATTCCGTGCCCCTTCATTGATGTTCGTCGGCATTCATTGGGCCACCACGCCCTCCCCTCTCGCGCTCACCTGGTCTAACTAGTCGCCTTCCTTGCGGAGATCGGCACGTCCGCGCGAGAACGGCTACGAGCGCTGTATGGGTGGTCAAGCGGAGGAGAATTTCTCCTCGATCATCGCGCCATCTCCGGGCTTTCCTCGACATTCTGCATAGTGTCTCAGGGTCGACAGGTCCTCTCAGCCGAGGATCGTCGCTGCCCTGAAGGTCTGCGATCATGTTGAATATGCATGCTGACAAAACACCGCCTTTTTGTCCTTGGCAGGCGCTGCATTCAGCGACAGCAGCCCTGCGAGTTTCCACCTCCTGCTCAACGTCCCAGCTCTCGGATGCGGCAGGCGTCGGGATACATCGGGCCTGTTGTCGTGAACGAATGGAAGTAGTGGCATCGACGGATGTATCCGTCGTTCGCCCTTGCAACAAATCCCATGTCGACATGCGAAGAAACTGCGTTGGGGCATGGGATAGAGGTCGGAACCCGTGCCTTTGTACTTACTTCTGGTTTTCGCTTGGTAAGCATCAGTGTGTTCTGTGAAGTTTCGTCTCCTTGCTCTCTTCTTGCGATCTGCTGTGTCCGTTATCGGTTTCTCCTGTATTGCACTGCAAATACCTAGTCCATATCGTTGTAAGAGTCCAGTCCCAGTGTATTTCGGGCTACTAGGTGCCTTAATACTCAAAATAAAATTCTGTCGGGCTTTGTAGGGCCGGTACAAATGCCCGTTTTCCGCCACTAGCAGGGTGCTAACAAACGTATCATCATGGCTAAGGCCCCCATTGCTCCACATGCTACCCGGACTGAGCTAAGTTTTGCGTTTATCTGCACAAATTGCAAGTGACCCCTCATGCGAGGACGTACCCTGACGTACCATGAGTACTCGAGTATGCAGGTAGAGCCGTGGCCGGCCGGCGCTCAATGTTGGTACAATCAAACCCTAACCTTGGACTATGATCCGAGCGGATGCTCTTGTCGCTTTGGACAACCGTCTTGCTGCTTACGGCCATCTCGTTCCACTCAACTCGCATATGCATACCTTTCAAACCCCGCGACTAGCACAGCATCGCTCAGCGTTCTATACATGGAGCTTAGAACACTGCGCCTGTGTGTGAGTATTAGATCTATGTGCTAGTCCACGTCGCGACACTTGCATGGGCTGAACTACATTCATGAATCAGCTCCGCAGGTGCACTAATATCGGAACGTGTTCCTTCGAAAGTTTAGGATACGTGTACAGATCAGCACGGCGAATCAGGTATGTCAAGCCCGTCATATACGGGTAATGGTAATCCTCGCGCATTTGATCTTGAAGGTCGTAGTACGACATGGCTTGGCCCTTGGCACGGAACCCAGGGAAGTCCATCAATGCCCCATTTTCCCGTACTTGGCATGAAAGACCAGATAAGTACTCATGGTTGTCGCATTCCTTCTAGTACATCCTGTCAGGTACCTCAAGGCCAATTTGCGCTGGACGTACGCCTATGCACCGCCCGGGCAGAACTCTGTCATCGACGTGTCACGTTATCCTTGAAGTGGGAACCGGTTGACCTTCTTGAACACGTCCGAGCACCCATGTCATCCAAACATGCACCGGATGGCATCGCCCCGGCCGTCGAACCGTCGCTTGTGAGTTACTCGTCTACACTGCGAAATTCGAATGTGTGCGGGTGCAGAATCAATTCGAAATCTACGCTTCCACCGGACCTGACCTATTATTATCAACTCAATCACCACAGTCAGACTTTCATATAGAAGAGTCCCAATCTTCCTGCGCAGTCACAGTTTTTTTTACAACGCCCCCTGTTTGCCGCCGCCTCGCGAACCTCCTTTGCTGCAATCGTCCCCGGACAGAACGGGCAGCACCCTCGCATGCTCGCTCTTCTTTCAATTCAGGCGATGCAATTCCCGCGGAAACCATCCTCTACCTGCCCTTCTTGTTGGAACGGCCCGATCAGGGCGAAATCCGGACTTCTGGGCGATCCTCTTGAGTGTAGCGCTGCCCCGGAAGACATCGGCTCATCTTGGTCCGGAGGATACGCATACTCAGTCTTGCCAGCTGCATTGCTATTCCGTGCGTGCTTTGGTTGCGTATGGTGCAGGTTCCTAGCACTGGGCGAAGAATTATGGGATGCTCGAGGGGCCCACGAGTCGTGGTCCACTGCAGATCCGCGTTGGGAGTATGGATTATTCGAAAGAGCTCAGGGACGACTCGTACTGCGCCGTGACATTCAGCATCGTAGTGAACGGCTGGCAAGGCCCCCCTATGCGTACACCACGGCCAGTACGTCGTGCGCACGTATCATAGTGCTCTCGCGTTCCCGCTAAGTGCCTGAATGAGCCTTTAGATGATCCCGTGGCTGCATGGATCCGGGGACACGCTCGCATTCCAGACGTGGGTTCTCCTCGCACATGGAGTATGGCGAAGGCGTGCATCGATCAGTGCGTGCGTGACCATTCTCGTTGCGGCGGTCTCTCCATCTATGCGAGCGACTCGACGCCTCTTCCCACATGCCTCATAATTTGGACCAATCCCGATCGCCCGTGCATCATCCGGCGCGCAGGGTGCTTATGTGACACTGGGCTATGTCTGGGGGTCAGCTCAACCGCATCAGACGACCTTGGGGGTTCTTGAAGAGTACATCCGCGATGACATAGATCCTACTAGCCTCCACAGGCGATCCACAACGCGATCTATGTCGCGCGTGCGCTAGACATCTTCTTTCTATGGATTGACAGTCTTCGCATCGTGCAAGACTCGCAGGAGGTCAAGAACCGCGAATTACGTGGCATGTGCGATGTATACCGACATGCCTATTGTACGATCGATGCGCCCAGCGCTCGGGCAGCGGGCGAGGGCTTCCTTCAGAATCGGAGGCCGCTGTCGCCTGCGGTTAGCCTGCCATTTGTTTGTCCGCGGGGCTCTGGTACGGGATAGCCACCTATATCTCACGGACATCGATACGGATTTGACACTAGACCGTCGGGACATCTGGACCCCATTCGAGCAGGGAACAAGCCACACCCGCTAGAGGACATGATGCCTACAGGAGGCACTGATGTCCCGCCGCAGGTGCCAATCATACACACAGAACGTCGGTGGTGCCATGATTGACGATGATGGCTCGCCGGCGCGGTCGCTCTCTCCGGCAAGCGTTTGCATGTTGCGTTCTCTCCTCCCGAGATTCCGCAACTGACCGCTTTCGATGCTTGTTAGGAGGGAGAAAAGGCCACGTCAGTATCAGACGACCATACACTCTCCGTACTGTACATACTGTACTGACCGCCTCGTCCCGCAAACCAGCGAGTTGACGAATTGACCGAGGATGCCTCGCGTCCTTCGCAATGACCGCGCCAGAGTTCGTCTTCGCTCGCTTGAGCTTCGGCACCTCGTCCCCATCGACGTCCATCCACTCGCCCTCGCCCTCCCCGCTCTCGTCGTCAATCTCCTCGTCGACGTCGATCTCCGCTTCGTCCTCCTCGCGCTGTCGTTTCCGCTTCGCGCCCTGCACCTTCGCAAGCATCGCCGCGCGCTCCTGGATCTGGCTTGGGTCGAGGCCCACCTTTGTCATCTTTGTCGTGAGCTCCGAGATTGATGGCCTCGGTAAGCTCGGCACTACTGCTCTTGTCGATGCAACATGCGTCAATCCACAGCAGGTCATACGCGAACCTTGGGCGTTAGCCTTGCATCGCCGAGGATTGAATCTCCGTCGGCGTCGGCTTGGATCGCAACAATGCCTTGGTACGACTGTTCTCCTGCTCTGTTCCAGGTGTGCGATAGGATGGCGTAGCGGCGTGCGTCTGGATCACGGACCGAGCGAAACCGGCCAGTACGAGTGTCGAGAAAACGCATGTCATGTATGCATGTTTCGTCGGCCTTGCGGGCGGGACCGGGCGTGGAGTCTCTCAAACGTTTGATCTCTTCTGCGGTGCCACTGCAATCGATCAACGGGCGACCTCGCATGTACGCTTCGAGGATGTCGAGCACCTTCTTGTAGAAGATGCGCATCGTGATGAGCTTGCCAGAAGACTGCGATAGCAAACGTCGAAGAGTAGGTCATGTGTCGATCCACTGAAAGACTCACGGGTGCGACCGTTGCAGCAAAAACTTGGGAAAGCGACGACTGCATCGCGAGCATCTCTGCCTTGATCTGCACCCGCCAATTGTGGTGAGTGGTGGAATGGAACATGCGCGCGAAAGTGGATGACGCACGATAGGCCAGATACCAAGAATGATGTTTATCTTCTCGGCAAGGGCGCTGAGACGCTCTACGAAACACTGCTGCTGCAACTTCTCAAGTGCCTTCGAATCATTGTGGTCTTCCAGCAGCTTGACGATCTTACGCTCACCCTTCTGGATCTGTTTTCTGCGTTCTGTAAGCGGGGAGGTTGGTGGACGGCAGATATGGAGACATTGACGGCATACTCCAAGCCTCCTCGCACATATTCGTAGTTTCAACATTGAGCGATATGTCCGCGAGTACAGGGGCCTATTGATGGACATGCATGTGTGTCCGTTGCAATGTGAATAGCCAACACAAGGACTGACCATAGCTGCAGTTGCGACATCAGGTGAGAGCGTGAAGACAAATGCGCCAGTGGAACGGACTTCGGCCGGAAACCATGCTAGGCACGCGACGCCCACTTCGGTTATCTACATGCACACACATTTGAGTGACATAGCTCGGTATTCATGACTGGGGGGCCGCGTACCTCCTTCGTTGCGCTGTAGTAAGTTCCACGTAAGGGACGTTTGAGAACGCGATCAGCCTGAGGGACTTACTGGGATAGACGATCACGAAGAGCCTGTACCTCTTCATAGGTCGCCTTCAAGACCGGACTGATTATCCGTCCGGTAGCCCCCTCGAGATGCCGAGCGCGTTCGACGAGGTTGGATAATGCTCGCTCGCATAAGGCGTATTCGTTCGCCTGTTCGTCAAAACTCTGACATTGCAGATAGTTGAATGGCAACTCGACGCAGCCTACTGGACAGTAAATCTTACGGAGATGAAACCATCGACGTTGGTCTTGATGGTGTCACAATCGTGAAGTTGACTTGGCCCTATGGCGAATGTAATTTGAACATGTTCTGCGGATGCACATGAGTAGGCAATAGAGCCGAGAGTACGATCAAATCATCGTTGAACGCACGTTTCAGATGATTGTACGCATGTTCAGCGATTTCCCGACTATAGTCGACAAGTGTACTGAAGCGCTTTCGTATAGGACGTCAGCGTGCAGAAGTAGAGCTACACACGAATCAGGCATACCTCATTGATCTCAGTCCACTGTGGTGCAAGAGGCCGAGCATCGCTATTCTCCAGGCCCATATACGCCACCCCAGGCCCTGAATGTCTAGCTTCCCGATCATGTCTCTCCAATACCCCGTCTCTTCGCCCGCGTTCTCTTCACCAAGTGTCCCACGGCCTCTTTCTACCGAGTCTCGTCTACCTTCAATCGACAAAGCCTCACTAGCTCTCCATCGTGCTCTGCATCACTTCCGCCCAGTGACGGAGGAATATGCTGAGACCCCGTACGCGGAGGCCTTCAACTGGGATGAGCTCGAGCTTCCTGCCGATGAGGAACGCGAGTGGTACTGCGTCGTCTTCAGAAGTAAGCGACGCGAGGGGAGCGATGGAGGACGTAAGTAACCCGGTCCTTCGTGGGTTTTTCACCCGGCTCATCGCTCTACAGCGCTCTACGAAGCAGACAAAAAGGCGCACGAAGAGGCAGTGTCTAATGGCGGGGTATGTTCCATGCCTGGGTCAGGCTCCCGTTCATCGCACTGACAACAGCGTCTGCCCTCTATAGCTCATTCTTTACTGGTACGGCACCCCGCATCCGGTGACGGGGCTCAACCTCGCGACGTGCATCTGGCAATCACGCGCGCATGCCGCCGCGGCGAACTCTCGCCCGCATCATATCCGTGCTATGCGCCTCGCCGCGGCGTCGTATGAGCGGTATGAACTCGAGCGTCACCGTCTGCGGAAGGTCAAGGGCGAGACTCGGCTTCGGATTGAGCCCTACGACGGCGGAGATGTTGGCTGGTGAGGCGCGCGACGAGCTTGAGCCGTGCCAGTCCGCGCTAGCTGTGCCATACACAGTGCCATTGCTATTCACTCCCGTCTTAATCGCTTGCTTTTTTGGNTTTGTATGTATTGTTGCTGTCCCTATCGCTCTCAGAACCGTTTTGCTATAGATATCTGTTATGTACATATCCTTCCTATCGTTCGGGTTTGGTCGCGGCCCATAATATACCAGTAGCCAATCAGCAATGTGGTGGTCAGAACGGCTATGGGCTACAATACAGATCGACACGCCTGGGTGCTGCGCATGGGCATCCTTTCTCACCGTCCTCCTTCAACAACCGTAAATAGTGCGACCTGTTTGGTGGCACGTCATGCAGGTTCGTGCACGCCTCACGAATGTTGTTCGCGTCTGCACGGCAAGAGTCGGATAGTGGCGATGCTTAGGAAGCCATGACACATTCTTGGTCGGACCAACCGAAGTCTGTGTGACAGCGGTTGCGTCTTGAGGCCATCAACTTTGATTCAAGCGGAAGCGATAAGCACAAACAATCTCCAATTGAATCGACTACACCGCTCGATTGCGTTCTAGTACGTATACTCGGTCCTCTGCTCGTGCCTCAACTACGTCGAGAAGATGTGGCCCTGAGTGATAGTCTGATTGAAGAATTGCAGAGCGGTCTGACCGCGCTCCAGGGAGTTCCCGCCGTAGGCACCAACCTGATGGCCACTGCAAATGAAGATAATGAGGACAACGCACGAACATAGATGTCACCGTCACTTACGCGCCGGACACGCGGACGTAGGACCACGAGTCGACCTGCTTGAAAACACCGGCGGAATGACCGTTGACGTTGTAGTTGGTAAGCGGGGTCTCGTACATGCCGTCTTGGAAGTTCGTGGGCAGCGAGATGAGCTAGGGTGCCATCGGATCAGTACAACGCGGTGAGGGAATGCCATGAAATTCTACCAAAAGCTCTTGAGCCATATAGTTGCCGTAGAAATCCTATATCGTGTTGTCAGCTCACGTAATCGACGTGGTGTGGGCCACGAGACTTACCGCATCACCGGCCCAGAACAAAGTCGAGATACCCTTGTTGATGAGGTTGGCGATTTCTTGAGAGTGGTCGTGAAGCCATACGCCGCCTTCCTCGAGGCTGTACGCAACGTAGATGTTGGTGTCGTTGTACGTGCCTTGTGCTCCGATCTTCGCTTGCAACGCCGCATTTGACAGGTACGGCGTGACGGAGGGTGGGTAGTTCTCGTTCGACCGGACGTAGTAGGGGTTGAAGCTGCCGAAGAGGGTATCGACCCAGCCTTGGTTGGCGGCCAGAACGGCGTTCCAGCAGACGATCTTGTTTTCCTCGTAGGACGTCGCGTAGCAGTCTTGTATCTGGCCGCGGCAGTGAGTTCGGGCCATGGGAATACGTGTCATCTTCAAGCGGTTCATGCCACTTACCATCTTGAGAATCCCACTGTTGTCGCTAGCGTACCAGAGGCGAGTCTGGTCCAATACAGTACGGGCCGAGATCAGCTGCGCGTACCTGGGGTCCACAAACGTATCCTTCAGGATCCTGCAAGCCGAATTAAGGACATCCATACTCACGGGTTGCTGACGGCATAATCTTCATAGAACGGGTATTGGAATAGAGGGTCCTACATAGCTGCATTAGAATTGGCTGCAACAGGACGAGGACCAGGTTGTCTGATACTCACGAAGACACCACCGCCGACACCAATGCTCTTCAGGTTAATGGGCGTTCCAGAGATGCTGCCATTCGCGATGCGATCGTTCTGGTCCAGGAAGTAGCTAGACAAGAGGCCTTGTAGGGCAGTTGAACTAATGCATGACTAGCGCACTTACTTTCCAAATACCGCGGCGTACGAAGCACCGTAACTGTACAATACCTGTCAGGAGTGGCGGTAGGAGAGGATGTGTCGCGCCATCACTCACAGTTCAGTCCAAATTCCGAAGTTGCTAGCTTTGTATTTCGAGAACCGTGAGTCCGCAAAGAAGAGTTGCAAGAACTATATAGAATAAATTAGGGTATCACGAACTCGGCCATCTTGTTTTTTGAGGACGGAAAACTCACGTTCCAGACGTCGGTAGCTGCTTCGTCCTCAGTGATAGCAGCCAAGAGATCCTCGGGACCGTATGAGAAGCCGACACCGATAGGCTGGTCGATATACAGGCTGCAGCCAAGGTCAGAGACCGCTCCCATAGGGAAATGATGCCATGTCATAGAACGTACACATTGGAGACCTCGTTCCAGGAGTATGGGTTGAGCGACACGCTGCTGCTATCGTTGTTGATACGGCACGGTCCATTCTCTTGGAAAAGCCCACGCATACTGGAGGTGCCGCGCTGCAGAAGTTACGTCAGACACGGTACACCGCGCACAAGTAGCCACGAAGATCATGATATTCACCCCTCCTTCAAGCCACAGCGTCAGGGGCGCATTCTCCGGGTCGTTGCGGGACTCAAAGAACCAGAACCTGGTGGATTTTGGAATGTCATTGAGTGTGCGAGGCGGAGCGCAAAGCATTTTTAGTGCACATACCACATGCTCTTGGTCGAGGAGAGGTCGCCGTAGCCCGAGGCCTGGTAGACTCCGGGAGTCGTCTCACACACGCCGCTGTTCTCGACGACGCGAAGCTGCCCGGGAGTGGGCTTGGAAGGGATCCCAGCGCGGGGGTCGATCAGGCTGCCCGCTACCGAGGCCACCCAAATCGCGACCACAGAGAGCTTCAAGATAATAGAGGACATGCTTAGAAGCTAGGGGGAATCCTTCCTCTGCGCCTCGAGAGCATCGTAAGACGGTCCTTATATCAGTTTCCTGCCGCCCTCAGTGTCTCTGTCTCGATCATGTCACGCAATGCCCATAGGTAAACCTTTTGCAAAAGGCGCACAAGCTTTGTCACCCATCCGAAGTGTTGAATATCAGCGGGATCCCCGGCACAGCGCCGAGAACAGCGATTCCATGCGTCGACGGCAGGGTGCGCGCTCGGATGGCTGGTTCGACGCCTGTAACGTGTTCTCGACATCTGTGAATTCCTTGCCCGCAAAGGAGCACGGAAAATCTCGAGCGTCGTATATCGCCGAGTTTTGTCGCTAGCAAGGGAGATGAGGCCGCATGTCGAAGGAAGGGCATGCCCTATTACTGGAACAGCGCGCTTATGTTAGCACGCAGTGTTCGTGCAGAGCAAGCCAGAGAGCACTCACCTTATGCAATTGTAGCGAGATCACGCGTTTCAGTTGGACGCATGGGCGCAAGCTCTCGCGTCTTTTGCTAGAAAAGACAGAGATGCGTGTTTTCGTCGGGAGGAGTGCCTGGCAGAAGCTACGGCATGTCGTCAGATTTCTTGTGCGAAGGTACGCCGAAATGGTCATGAGATGCTCGCCCGTAGAACCACTCGGAACACACAGGTAGCTCGATGAGCATCTTGGCGTCGTCGTCTCGCAGGGACGGTGAAACTGTCGGGTCGCTCGGTGGCGGCCTCCTGCAGGTGGCATCAGCTGAAATGTATTCACAGCAGCCCTCGGCGAGTGATACGAATGCCCGAGCGGTGATCATGAGGTATTCGGAGGGGTGCCGACCGAGTGTAGCACGAGGGATGATCTTCATGAACAGCAGCCCGAATGAGAAGCACGGCAGAAATAGTCAACTTGTCTGCAGGCCGAGTTGTACCTCCGTGGGATTGAGCCCTATGGCAGCCTTTCGGAGATCACACGCTCAGGGGGCGACGGCAGAGCGGAAGTACCTCGTCTTCCGTTGTCTGCATAGATCACGACTTCGAGCGCGGGATGCCGTTAAGGCGGTGCGTATGAGAACCTTGAATATCCCGAACATATCGGACTTTGGATTCTACAGGGTGAACGACTGCTTTTGGTCACACACCAAGGGCTCCAAGTGATCTAATATTCGAACGAGTCAGCAATGCATATGGTACGAACAATCCTAATCGGAGGTAGCAGGGTGTAATGCGTACCAGGGTAACGAGATTTATCGTTGTATGCGCCGACTATCCGAGCATGTACTAGTATGAAGTCCAGCGTGCTGCACATAGAACCTATCACTTAGTCCATGATTCGATAGTATCTCTAGACTCCTGCGATGATTCATGACAGTCACCAGAATCTTCGATGTCGTCATTCATCGCCTCTTGAGCATCAGGAAAGGGTGCGGGCGTCTTCTCGAGAGACTCGCTGATGCTATCCTCATTCAGCACTATGTCGCCTTTTCCTATGCGGGGATCCGCGTGGCGCGTCGGAATGTTGAATAGCGGCTGTAGCCAGAGTGGGACTTAAGACCACGCCATAGCAGCGAGCAATGTTACATAGCGACACACTCACCGTCTCCGATCCGACAGTATTGTCGGCTTCCGAAGAAACGAGGTGCGGGCGGTCGTTATCCCCGCGAGGCATGTCTTGAATATCTTGCAGTGGGGAGATGTACACTCCGGGTGTAGGCGCGAATGGAGAGCCTCGTGCAAGGGCGGAGGGAGCATTCCCAGGATTCCTCGCGCTCGAGATCCCTTCCTCCTCGACACCACCATATGATTGCACTTCGCTGCCACAATCCGACGCCGGAGGTTTCTTGTCCTTGCTGCGAGGGGTGGAAACGGGTTGGTCTCGAGGTGGCAGAATCCACACGAATGGACTGTCCTGGTCATCCTGTTTTGAATGCTTAGATTGTATGGCCGAACTCGCAAGGTCGGCAACGGGTTGCCCGCCTAGACCGCGGGCTAAATCAGGGTTCCTTGCGGGAGGAGGTATCCTGGAACCACCCATTTCCACAAGGGAGGCATATGCGAGTTGTCCAGCTACTGTATGATCATCACCATTGGCGGCCATCATCGCGGGCTGGGACCAGAATGTCTCTTCTGACTCAGAAGGGGCACGGAGTGGCGAGGACGAGCCTTGGGGCGCTACGTTACTCCGGTCGAAGCGCTCCCACTTAAATTTGACATTGTCGACATATACAGTATAGCTAGGTTCACCAGGACAACCGTGATTTGTTGAGCGCGGCGAGTGGATTCCAGAGGCAGATGAAGTAGGACGAGCTACTACATCAAGAGGTGCAAAGGGCGTTGATCTAGCAGGAGACACAGGGCAAGCCGAGACTAGCCTTGACGCAGAGGTACCAGAAGCATGTGGAGCTGCAGAGGATCTGTCGATCCATGGTGGCAAGAGAGCAGGGGATCCCAGGGGAGAAGGCGGGATAGCCGTGAATTGCTTGTTCGTGGTTGTGATGTCTTGTTCGCTGAATGTATGTTCTCTGTCTCGAGCTGCGGAAGTGTAGAGCTGACCAGGCTCTGAAAACGGTAGCAGGCTGAANGGGGGCGTCCTGCTGAAAAACCAGGGCGCCGACTGATTGCTTGTCCAAAAGTTGCGATACATCTGTGGCGGCGAAGCGTAGAGGCGATCGGAGTTGAGAACTAGGGAGCACAGACACTAGGCCAGGTGTAGAGAACGGGCGCACAGATGCTTCAAATGAGCCGTTGGGCTGTGGCGCGTACAGTCGCTCTCCACCACGTCTGACATGCTGACGCAGA
>JAPEVG010000493.1:0-22043 GCA_029747595.1 Trametes cubensis
TGTGTAACAACTCACCTCCCCCACTGCTTCCCTTGCAGCATTATGGCCGTCACGCATCACCAACCCCACCCCGTAGCATTATTTGCATACCCCCTCCCCTCTCCCCGCGTTCCATANCCCCCGCGCTCATCCGCTGTACACCGCCTATCCCCCACCCTCCGACATCGGACACCCACCTCTACCCCCCTCTTCACTTATCACATTATTTGCGCTTACCGTGTCTGTTGTACTGTTACACGAGAATGCAAGCCAGCGCATAGATGAGTACCAGAGCTTCCGCGGCGTGCATTCCCGTGCAAGGATCGGCGATTAGGCTCCAGCGAGCGTCATGAAGGTCAGGACCAGGGCTGTATCTTGTTGTCCGATAGCGACAAGTCTTGTGATACACTTGTTGCAATGGCTGCTCTTGGTCCACTATACAGACAAGCTGCCATCGAAAACCTGCATATAGCCATTGTGTATGTTGAAGCATGCTGGTACGCGTGCTGGTACGCGACGACGCGTCGGTGGCGTTCAACCTGGCTCTAGCCGGAACCAGGACCCAGCACAAAAAGCAATCATGAGATTCAGAGGATCATATACCTAGTAGTTGTGAGACATGATGAAGGGGTAGCGAGAGCGTAGAGAGCGAGCATGGTGCGTGAAAGAGGTGAGTTGGGAGTTGGGAGCGTCAACGGGCAGCGGTATGCGTGCGGTTGCCACAACGCCCGGCGTTTGCCGAGGCTCCTGCCTGCACTTGCCTGCAGCAAGCTCTTTCAGGACGGCACAAATCTCGCGGTATTATTCAGTTCTCAGCTGCATAAACCGTTACGTGTAGACCAATGGTATTCAAGGACAAGCATCGTGTACTACACTGTACAGGAAGGTACAGCACAAGGCTAGAGTAAGACACTACTACACGAGAACGGAGCCAACTAATATGCAGGTTCATGAAATTGAGGTCGTGACGGGTATACAATCAAGGGACATCATATAGAGTAGTAATCGTTTGCGAAAAATGGGTGTGGACGTGGAGGGTCTCGCCTGGTTGTCGGGGGAAAACTAGAACATTTGCATGAAGCACCAGATCACGTAGGCCAACCCGATGAGGCTCAGGTTGGGTATCGAAGACGGGCCCGGACGTCGTTGAGTCATCGAAGAGAGGCACAGCTGCGCCTATCGTCTGATTGAGACAGTCAAGGAGGGTCTTGTCAACATTTGAAGGAAGTGGCGGCGCGGGAGCATTGGTGTCGTTCGTCAGTGCAGCCGTATCGTTATAGCCGTCGAGCGTGAGGACGACGCTGCTCGCGCGGTAGTATTGGATAGCTTGTTCAGGTTTAGGGTCAGATGCACTCCCGTTGAATGCAACCGGAGAGGTGGAGGAGTTGGAGGCGATACTGCAGTTCGCCTCGATGGACCCGATGAGTGATCTCAAAGAGCTGTTGTCGGCCACGACATGGAAAACGGAGGTCGAGTTTGTAGAGTTTGACGAGAACGCGGCTTGCATGAGAGGGCCACCTGGTCGAGTGGAATTATTCGGATCGCCATACTGAACCGAATAGGTCAGGTACACGTCGACCTCAGATCTGTGCACAAACATACCTCACGATCGTGCAGGTACACTGCACCATAACCAAGGCTACCGCCCCAGACGACGGGCCAGAATACGAAGGGGAAACCCCGTCCTCCTACGCCGCGGCCTGCAATGCCAGGGTAACCGCTGCCGTATTGTCTGCGGTNGGGGGGGAGGTCATGAGATGTCAGCTAGTCTCATACATTGTGGACACGACAGAAACACGCACTGTGACCCAAATATCTGCCCGCGTGTTGCGCCGCCCGAGGTACGACCTGCGAACGGTTGGCCAGCAGGAATGGTGATGACCTTCGTCGTCCCCTGCCCGTATGAAACGGCGCTCGAGCGTCCCACAGTCGATCCGGTGACCGGAACGGTTGCGCCTTTGCTCCCAACTGGACCGCTGGACCCAGAACTGCCACTTGAACCTGAGCGCCCGCTTGAACCTGAGCTGCCGGTGCTACCAGAGCTGCCACTAGAGCCTGAACTACCAGTGCTGCCTTCTCCAGAGCTGCTTCCAGACTCCCCGCTTGATCCGCCCTTGCTTCCACCGCCGCGCCCACCGCCTCCTTTGCGTGGATACAGGCGCTGGCTCAGGTCCGAGATGATAGGAACGAACATGTTGGTGGAGAATGTGGTGGGGGAAGTGTTTCGCTACCAGCGCGAATGCACGAGGACGCCTTTATATGTTTCGAAGAGAAAGCCAAGCGATGAGTGTGTGGCGTGTGTGTTCGGGGCCATTGGCGTGCAAGGCGGTACAAGCTTACCCACCGACACCGCCACGCTATTCCTTGTGGAAGCGCCCACGACTAGCAAACGGCATCCCAACGCCGCTCAAGTCGGCCTACTGAAACATAATCTCCTGCCACTTTCTTGTTCTCCAAGACGCAAGCAATGAAGATTCAGCTCCAGTGATTCTGATTTTTTTGCGAGCGCTCAAGTGGGCGTGCGATTGATGCACTCAATACTCAAAATATGGTGTATTCGGCAGGCGGGCACAGGGTGACGGCGAGATATCATGGCCCGGCTGTCACTGGGTCATCCTTGTAACCCCGACCAAAGCGCATACACCAGCATTGCCTCATTGTACCATGTGAGCGCTGACTAGGCCCCCTTACTACTCTGCGGCAATGCACTTGCCTGCGATTGACGTCGCAGCAGTACCGGCAAGGACGGCAAGATCGCCAATCCAANCAAAAGTGGCCTTCGAGCCTAACACTGGCAGAACGTCGGCCGCCCAGGAAAATCTATCGTACATCGTCGCCTAGCTGCGCCTGCACGCATGTTTCCGCTTGTGCTCGGGCCAGCTTTCTTTCTGGCAATTCGGGGTGCAGAAGAAAACACGACCATCGCAGGTACCTGAGCACGTCCAAAGGGAGCCGGTAAGCATAACCGTCCACTCTGAGGCAACCGCATCCGGGTGCGCCAATACCAGGTACACGTACCGCCACATTTCTTCCACACTCCGACCGAGCCACACGAATAACAGGCCTGCCACGGCCCAAGCTGTGCGGTGCGCCGCTCGTCCTCCCAATCGACCTCTTCGAATAGGCCCCCAGGGGTATCGACGCGGAGCTCCCACACGTCACCGTAGCTGCGGGTGAGGTCATGCTTCTGGTTCCCAGTCGGCACCCAGTCCGTGTTTGTATAGCCACCAAAGAGGTACATTCGTCCCGTGGCGGGGTCTGTGAGGAGCTGGCCTTGCGCACGGTACGTCGGGAAGCTGCCGGTGATGACCTGCTTCCAGCGTGGGGCGGGCTCCCGATAATCGAGCACAAACGTGTCCGAGAAATAGTTGAACCCAAAGCAGACTTGGGACCCCTCGACGTAGAACGGAAGGGCGGGGTTGTACCCGCCGAACATCACAGCCTGGTTGGTGACTGGGTTCTAGGGCGAGAAGGGACGGTTAGTGCGTTTTCTAGTCGATGCGGAGATGATGCAGACTGACATAGCAGGCTGACATTTCCGCGCGAGGACAGGGGTAGTTTCCAGATACGCGTTCGCGCTGCCAACGTTCGGCCTTGATGTCCCACGACCAGCAATCGTCGTAGACGAATCCCTCCGAGGACGCGAACTCGGCCTGGAACATCTGCGCCCCCTGGCGGTCTGCCATGCCGTATATGAGGTAGATCTTCTCGCCCTTCCCATCTACCCAGCTTGCATGGTTCTTGCGGGCGCCGGGCTCGTCATACTGGGGAATGAGCGGCGCGTTATCCTGTGTCCCAGAGAGGTGCTTCCAGGTACGTGCCGCAATGTCAAGGACGGCAAAGAAATTGCAGCCGATCGGCCGCTTGTACTTGCCCCCGAAAACGTACAATTTCCCATTCACGATGTGTACGGTGTAATCCGTGAGGCTCTTCGTGTAAGGCCATTTCTGGCGTCGGCCACGAGCGTCGACAAAGCGTGTTTCGAAAGAGCCCCACCTCTCCTTCTCCAAGTCAAAGTAATCGACGGTCTCGAAACCACGGAAAAGGTACGCCTTCCCATTATGCACGGCCATTTGCGAGTTGAGGAATCGCTCCTTGTACTTCGGGAGTTCACGCCAGCCATTCATCTTGACAAGGTCGAGGCACCACATGTCGTGATACACCTGAATGGTCCCGCTTTTCTGACCACCGCAGACATACAGCCGACCTGAAAGACAGTTCGTCAACGTGTGCTCTTCTATATCGGATGCAACTCACTTTTGTAGATGAAGGCGGCGTGGGCCATGCGAGACGTCAGGCGCGACGAGTCCGCCCACTTCAGCCTCTGCCACGACCCGCGCACTTGCAAGTTCGAGTCCTTGATCTCCATGGACCGATACAATGACGGGTCCGGGTGACGCAACGTCGAGACCGCGACCACGGAGGAGATGGGGAGCACCTCGCGGCGCAAAGACAGTTCGTCTATCCGAGACGGAAGAGCCTTGAGCAGGTCGCTCCCTACGTTTCGACAGTACGCTGCGGCGCCGGTGTTACCGAGCTTGAGGAAGATGTCGGAGGCGGTGACGAGCCCGAGCAGACGTTGGCGATGGAACTCAAGGCATGGTGGCGAAGGCAGGTATGGGTCCCATTCTATCAGTGTATCGTCATTATCTGAGAGAGCTGTTGATCATGAATAGCGAAACCGCTGACCGAAGACGGGTTTGGCTACGAAACGCGCATTCTTGTGGATCACGTCCACCTCCAAAGTCCAGTCCAAGCCCTAGTGATAGAAAAGGTGATCAGGCAACGCATGTGAACGGACGACCCAGGATGATGTCGCAGATCAACACTGACTTCAACGTATTTGTTAGTCTCGTGCATGCACAACGCTACTCCGTTGCAGCACGTCATGGCCGTGAGGCACTCGTCCATGGTGAAGTTCATATAGACGAGGCATCTCACTCCCCCTTGGTTAGCGGGATCCAATGGTACTTTCAGTTGGGACCCAACGAGGCACTGGAGTGCCTCCGCAAATTTTGGCCATGCTTCCGAGAATTTGTTCTGGCGCTCAAGGCCCTCAGCTTGGACGAGGAGCAACTTGCACTCTGCATCGCGGTATCTGCGCTCTGTGCAGTTGCGATCAGCAATCGAATACATCGATAGCCCGTACTACTATGGTAGATTGAAATAAGTGCAACGAACCTTCCAACTCGGTCCGAAGCAAGTATTGGGTAAACGCTGCTACTAAATCGGGGCTGTTCACGACATCCACCTCATTGTGGCCAGACATGGTGCGCAAGCAATGGGTGTTGAACCAGACTTTGGTTGCGATGCAACAGAGAAGAATGAGATTGGCTGAATTTCGGAGTTGTGGAGATATGGCATGTAGCGGCCCCACACGTGATAGATGGCAAAACGATTGAACCTCGCCTCGAGGCTCTTGAACGTCCAAACGTCCATGACGCATCCAGTACCTAGCAAGCGGAACGGCTATGAGACTACGTGAAGCCTGCATGCGCGTAGCTTTGGAGACCAAAGAAAAGTCGTATTAGGTGTACATCTATATAACTGCGTCGACCACGTATCTACATGCGCTCCAAGGGCCGGATGCTGAGGAGGCGCAACGCCGCGCCGAGCACATCGCGGGCGGCGAGGTAGAGCGCCATMCGAGCCTTAGCCTTCTCCTTGTCCTGCTCACCCTTGACGATGACCGTCTCCCACGCACTCGAGATCGCGTGGCTGAGGCGGAAGCCGAAGGTGACGATGCCGCTGGGCTCGTGCGTCTTGAGCGCGGTCTTGACGACGTCGGGGTACGTGCCGAGCAAGAAGGCGATCTCGCGAGCCTGGGGCTCGACAAGAAGATCGGTCTTGAGCTGCGATGGTGCGGGAAGAGGGAGGAGCTCGGGGTTCTTGCGCTCGATCGAGGACAAACGGACGTGTGCATATTGGAGGTAAGGGCCAGTGTCGCCCTCGAAGGAGAGCATACGATCCCAGTTGAAGGTGTAGTTGTTGATCCTAAGGGAGGAATGAGCACAACGGACACGGAGTCACGTACAAGGAACACGTACCGCTTCGCAGCCATGTCCTGGATCTTGATGCCAGTAATGCCGATCTCCTGCGCGACATACTCGGGGTCCTCGATAGCGTTGTACTTGTCCTCGTTCTTACGCATCTGCTCGTGCATGACGGAGGCGGCCTCACGGATGATCTGGTCAAGGAAGACGACGGTACCCTTGCGGGTGCTCATGCCCTGGACGAGGCCGTAGTTGACGTGTTCGAGGTTCTTCGCCCAGTCGAAGCCCATGAGCTCGAGCACCTTGAAGAACTGCGCGACGTGCATGTCCTGCTGAGCGGAGATCACGTAGATCATCTTGTCGAACTTGTACTTGTTGTACCGCTCGACGGCGCCACCAATGTCACGGGTGAGGTAGATTGACGTGCCATCTGTGGGCGCACCGGAGATAAGTCACCGGACCGAATAACGGTAGGTTCTCAATGGGGAAGCGCACCTCGTTTCCGGACGACTGCCTTGCCGAGTTTGTACTTCTCGAGGTTGACCCGGAGTGCGCCGTTGTCTTCCTCGATGAGGTTCAGCTCCTGCAGCTGCTTCAGCGCCTTGTCCATCGACTCCTGCGGCACCTCGCTCTCGCCCGTGTACGCGTCGAAGTGCACGTTCAGGCGGTCGTACTCCTCCGCGTACTTGCGCACCGACAGCTGGCGCCACACGCGCCAGTTCTTCAGCGCCTCCTCGTCGCCATCCTCCATGCGCTTGAACCAAGCAGCAGCCTCGTCACGAATTGAGGGGTCTTTCTCGGCCTCAGCGTTGACCTTCACGTAGATCTCGAAGAGGTGCTGGATGGCATCCTTCTCGAGCGCCTCCTGCGAGCCATACTTCTCGAAGCCGACCGCAATCAGACCGAACTGAGTGCCCCAGTCTCCGAGGTAGTTGAGAGAGAGGACTTCCCAGCCGCAAGCCTTGTACAGGTTCGCGAGGAAGGCGCCGATAATGGTGCTACGCAAGTGGCCGACGTGGAAAGACTTGGCGATGTTTGGTGAGGAGTATTCGATGATGACGCGCTTGCCCTCGCCAAGGTAGTTCGCGCCATACTCGGGTTGTTTTGAGGCGGTATCGTATGTGAGAGCGTGGATTTGGTCGAGGACGAGGCGGGTGAGGGTGTTTGTGCGGCAGCGGAAGTGGAGGAAGGCACGGTCGTGCGTTACCGACTCGATCCACTCATCTGGTTGGAACTATGGCATGTCAATATGTTGGTCTCCTCCAAGGTATCAATACGCAAAGGGAAAGCGCGAGACTAGGAGCAGTTGAAACCCTAACCCTATGGTAGGAGAAGATATCTCTTCTACACCCTTGAACGATGCTCGCGACAGACGAGGATACGGTATATAGCCAAGGCACATAGGGATTCGTGTACACATACCTTAGCGATAACCTTCTTAGCCAGCTCGTCGATCTTCCCCGGCAGCTTGAACCGCGGCAGGGCGACGGTGAAATCCTCTCCCTTCTTTCCGTAGTCAACGCCCTGGTAGACTTGCTCGACGGTCAAAGGCTCGAGAGCATCGGCGACGACCTTTGCGATCGCGATCCGGAACGAGTCAAGCACGCAGCGGGTGGGGTCGGTTCCCGCAACCTCGGGCAGTTTGGGAAGATCGGAGGGCACGGAGAAGGGCGAAGGAGCAAGAATGGGCTTGTTCGACTGTTGTGTGGAAGTGGAGGCCATTTTGCGACACTTTTGGATGTTGACTGAGGGTCGATGTTTTGAGAGTATGTAGAGGTTCCGAGCTTGGGCCGGATGGCAGACAGAGGGTAGTAGTAGTACACGAGAAGGAGGGATATTTACACGCGGAAGTGGGAGTCGGAGGGAGAGGAGCGTCGCCACTGTGCAGCCCAGCAGTTCGTCGAAATCTCCCGAGTCAGATAAGCAGAGAAAAGTGTGCGAGACAAGCTCCGGAGCTCGAGCCTCGATGCAGAGTTCAATCGATTGGAATTTTCAGTGGCAGAGTCATGAAGCACAATTCGGCGCTTCTAGGAGTGTCGTCCCCGATCAGGCAATGAACTACGTTCATTCGGGCGTCTGTAATCGCGAACATCATCACAGCAATAGCGGCCGATTGCAGAAACATGAGCCGCATGTTATCAGAAGGGGCATAGATATTAGATCTAACATAGAGGTATCTGAACAAGCACAAGACAAATCCGTACGCCTGCGGACGTTCCACGGGAAGCGCTATAGTACAACTTAATCCAACTGCGCCAAATGACAACCTAAGCAGCGTCTATCTCGTCGAGACCAACACCAGGAGCGCGTTTACCACTCAATCACCTCCGGGAAGTACTTCGCGATGAGACCCTGGTAGTACGGCTTCACCTTCTCCACGTTGACGGGCTCATCGCTCTTGCTGTAGAGGTCGTACGGGTTGAATGCGCGAACCGCCTCGAGCGCACGCTGGTCCTCCGCGTTTGTGAGGTGCGAATACGCGCCCTCGCGGTGCCATGGGTAGAAGCTGTGGTAGCGAATCATGTAGAGGGCATCCATGGGGAGCGAGCTTTGCTTCTTCAGGACGTGGTACAGGTACTGCAGAAAGCCCGGGGTGAGGACCAGAAGCGCCAACGGCGGAGATGAGGAGCATACACACCTCGTCGTGGCCCCANGGAGAGCATAACGTTCTCCAGTCCGCAGTGAGGTGAGTAGACGCCGTACTCTGTCGAGTACACAGGGTCCTTCGAGTCTGGGTTGTTCGCGAACGTCTCCGGGTAAATGATCTTCTCGGAGAACTTGCAGCCCACCACGAAGGTGTCCTAGAGGGGTCTAGTCAGCGTGCGGTCACCCTCAAAAATATCGTATATATGTACCCCAACTACATCCCATTGGCCTCTGAGTGTGACGGTGCGAGAACAGTCAGACGTGCATACTGGCACCGTGGGCAGTAGGGCACTCACTCGGACCCAAAGAAGTATAGCAGCTTTCCAAGATCGTGGACCAGGCCCGCGACCTGCATCCACTCGGGCTTCCCATCCCTGCGAATCGCCTCCGCAGTCTGCAGGAGATGCTCAATCTGAGAGAGGCTGGTCTGGAAGCAGCCACGCAGGGTTCATATCAGCGTCTGCCGCCACGCGTCCAAAGCACGATCAGTCGAGACGCACATCTGGGTCGGAATCGTCCACGAGCGTGTTCAGCTTCTCCATCGCCTCCCAAATGCCTGCAGGCGCAGTTAGACCAAATCTGGCGGCGACGATCACGGAGGCGGAGAAGCACACGCACCCATTCGGGCGTGGACAGTCCTCTTGAACTCCGCGCGCACCCGGACGTTGAATTCAAACGTTTGCTTTTCTGTATGAGGCACCGGATAAAAACCCTGAGCAAAACAGGCCGGATAGAAGGCGCAGGAGGACGGGACTACGCACCATGCTGCTCGCGATAGAAGTTCTTGACGCGATCACAGGCCTCTTCGTATTGGCGGAAGGCGGTCTTGTCCTTCTCGGCGTCGAATCTTGACGCCTCATCCCACTGCGCCGCAACCTGGCCCTTGAGCTTGTTCACTACAGCGCCCCGTTCAGCAAACGCAGCGATATGAGCAAGGTGTCCAAAACATACCTTCGTCAACGGCATCTGAGACCTGATCGAGAGCGCGACCGTCATTTACAAGATGCATACTGGGCTGTGGGGTATGTATGGGTAGAACGGGTTCGGGGGTATGTCAGAGAGAGCTCGAAGGGAAGAGCGAATGGGGGAGTCTGTGGAGGAAAGTGTGAAGTGGCCACAAAATTTATGGAACTGTCGCCAGGGAGCTTATGTCAGAGTGCGATGGGTGGTGGGGCGGCGTCTGCTGAAACCACAACTCTCGCCAACCGCTCTGTCTTATATGCATCTCCGCAAGGTACATGTCGGGCTGAACGGAGTCCGGTTAATGGTCATGAGAAGCAGCAAAATGTGGTGGCACATAAGCTGGATCGGCGGCGCCTCTCGCAGGCCCAATGTCAAGTGACCCTTTTGAGCCATCGGGCCGACATCCGACCCCCGGCCCAGGTCACAGCGCGCGCGTTTCGTCGCGCGCAACGCTCTCGCGAATCGCTCACTCGTCCGACAGCAAGGACGCGGCGCCCTCGAGGATGGGAAATCAAGAACGGGGTATCAGAGCGTTGGATGAAATTGCATAACCCTTGCGGTCATCGTGGTGAGCGTCGGACAGCGAACTGGGCCAGCTGATCGTCTCGCGTCCGCAACAGGGCTCACCCCAAACGCATCGTATGATATTGCATCCCCTTGCCACATTTTCTACTGGTCAATTGGCGGACCGACGACCGAATACAAGGTGATATTAGGTGCCCGATGAGCACGCCGACGCGCAGCCTGGACCTCTACGATGATCTCGACAGGGAACTTGAGCAGGGTCCAGCAGCGAGGGCTTGGATGGAGGGCTCATTCCGCCAGATGGTGCGTCAGTTTCCCTCTCCGGGTTTCGCACATCTCAGGGGCGGCTTCGAAGATAAGTTGCTGTGTAGGACCTCGATCGACCTACTGTCCACAGAAGCCATATGCACCATGCTTCTTCATCTCCCACCATCTCCACAGGGGTCGGTGCCGTATCCACGCATGGCTCATGTTCGTGGACATTGCCACCGCGGCACGCAAATGTTCTCTACCCTCCGCGTCATATCTCTGATTGCTGGTGGAGATTAGGACACCCGCATGCTACAAACGCGATGTCGACGCTCACATGCCATTGGCTCATGCACAGCACAGAGCTTTGTGAGTGGTAATAAGCAGCTCCGCAGCCGCCCAAGAACCACGCACGAGCACAGAACCCAGCTGATCAGCGCATCGGGGAAGCAGTTGATATCCTCTCCGAAGCTTCGAAGTCCACATCGTGGCTACCGACTCGAGTCTTCGTCATATTCAACTGTGGCGAGCTACCATCTGGCGGTCCTCAACCTAGAGGATGCACTGTCGTTCCTCACTTCTGAAGTGTCATACGTGGGCGGGGGGTTTCTCTGTGAAGGTAAATGGCGCTCCTTCTCCAAGATAGCTAGCGCTAGCAAAGGGCACGTTTTCTCGGACATTGCCACGACTTCTATGACCTCTACGAATTCTCCGAAGACTCGCCCTCCTTCACGCAGCGAGGCAAGCCACATTGACGGAACAGCACCAGTGCTCCGTCACCGACCAGTCGAGATGCGCCCATATCGGAGCATTTTGGTCATTCCGTCTGTCAATATACTGACGCCTTTGACCGATCACGGTAAAATCGTGGCAGGGACGAGCGTGACTGGCCCACAAGTGCGCAGCGAACGAGGACTTCCATCTTTCTACGACAGGTTCTATCGCTCTCAATCCTGTCTGTGTCGCTCGGAAAGCATGTCATATGCGGTAGAGACGCAACTCCGAAGCTCGTCCAGACCCGCAAGGGTCCATATCGTGCACATCTCCGACTCCGACACTCACACAGCTGGTCCGCCAACCAACACGTCCGTGTTCCGTCTCCGTCTCCGAGGGCTTCTTCGTCCATCCCGACAATATCACATTGCCATATTGGGAGCAGAAGATCCACAACGCCCGCCGCTAGTGCAGCTTCGTACCCCACACGCGCAGGGTCTTTGTTACCGGACACTACGACACCGACACCGGGTGCCTGAGCAGCGTCGCGGAAAGCCCCGGCCTCGTCTATCTCGAGGATTTCTCGGCAACAGTGTTAGCCCGTATTGCAATTTCGCTGCTGGTCGCAGACGGCTGCGCGACTTGTACTCGAGACATTGTCATAATTTACACACGATATCGCGCGTACGAAGAGTTCGTAGCACTGTATCATCTCGCCCAATGTGTTCATCTAGGCATGCGCCCTGCAGCAGATACCTCTCGGTGTTCCGCGGAAGCTCGAACTTGTCCTGCGGCGCCGTGCATGATGCTGAGTATAGCCGTAGTATGTTGGATACCCTTTCTTGCCCGTCAACACTCTGTTGATATCGCCTGCCTTTGACTAGCTCTGAACGATTGTGACGCGAGTCGTCCAACACCGGAGAGATGTGTACAAGCCACTGACACTCGTCAGACCATTGTCAAGTTTTACCTATATCATCGATGTTCATGAACCTCTCAAGATTCAGATGGGCACTGTGTTGATAGGTGAGCCTCTGTTCAAGTTCTGTATTCATGCTGGTGTTCTGCGAATATGTTCTGAGCTCGTAGTCGAATTGTACAACGACGAGATGCAAGTGTAACACTCTCAAGATCTCCTCGTTACTTGCTACGTACGAGGTCGAAGGAAGCACTCTTGATCAACAGCTTACGATTATCGTTTGTCATCTATGCATAGTGTTGCGATTAATACCTCTACCAGCGGTAATTGAGAAGGCGGGGTGCATCCCTGTGATATTATCTGCGCGTTGCAAAGCATTGCCGTGTCGTCGTACGCACACGCTTCCTCCTCATCAAGTTGCCGATTGACGGAATTCACCTTCGCGCCGCATACGCATATTTCGAAGTGCAGGAACCTCAGATATGATGAACGATAGATAGATACAACGGACGTAACAGGATGCGAGTTAATACAGAGGGCACCGTGAGTAGGGTATGCAGGACGTCGACGCTGATGCGCGTACGTGGTGCCGTCAGGTATCTATGAAGGATATCAACAGTGCGTATATGTACGGAAGAGGGCAGGGAAAAGTATTGCTACAGGGGTGTCGGAACCAAGATCAGTAACAGAGGGGGGATCGACAAGCGATGGATAATGGCTACAGCGGAGTAGGAGGACCGAAATGATGAGGTATTAGCCTGCCGTGGGCAGGTGTGGGCAGAGGTATCGTATGCTACAGATAGATATAGATGAGCGGAGGGGTAACCAGAAGAAAGAGTCACTTTGGATTTTGTTCGGATTGAAGGCGAGTTCAGAAATCTTGAGGCGCGCAGAAGCCGTAGTCGCCCCCGACGGTCAAGTCCATGCCCGCGTTGAGGCTCATCGCGAAGTCAGCGTCGACCTCGGCGTAGACGTCGTACCCGCCCGTAGCGTCGTAGCCCTTGTCCAACCCCAGCTCGAGGTCGGAGAAGTGTTGATGGTGGACCTCGGTCGTCTGCGAGCCATCCATGGTCTGCTGATGCTCAGGCCAGGCGTCGAACTGCAGTTGCGCATGCTGGGGTTGAGGCGCGCAGATCCCTGAACTCTGGGAGGCGTTGCCCGGGAGAGACGCGTCGGACCGCGCAGGAGATCCCGACACGGTGCTCGGCGGTCCGCTCTCGGTCATCCTCTGCCAGTGCGCGTGCGGGTCGATGGGATCATACGTGACGGCGGAGTACCCGTCGGACGAAGTGACCGTCGACGGCGGCGCAGACCCAAAGTCAAAGTTGTCGAGCGGGCCTATGTTGAGCGAGAGCGCGGCCTGGGGAGGGACGCCCTCGTGCGGGCTGTAGGACGTGGCGTGCGGGTCGAACGGCGCAGCGGAGGCGTTGTACGAGGCGTCCTTGAACGAACTCGTCCAGCCCGGCTGGAAGATGCTCGCGTCCGTCACCTCGGGCAGCGGCTCCGAGTCCTGGTGGAGCGGCCAGTTGCCCATCGACAGCGACGCGCTGTCAAAGTGGGGCTGGTTTGAGAAGACGTCGTACCCGTCCCACATGCGCTCAGATGGGATCGGCTGACAGCTAGACGCGCGGCGCATCCCGAGCAGCGTCCGCGTCCGCGCGATGTTCCCGACGGGCGAAGGCGCGCGCGAGCCGTGCGCACTGCCTATCCCGAACGTACCGGGGAACGCCATCTGTGGCGCCNGGGGCGGCGAAGAACGGCACTGTGGGTAGCGCAATGGGGTGCGAGGGATGATAGAAAGTCGACGGTGGCGGAACTGATGACGGCCGGCGCTGCAAGTACAGAGGGACCGGAGGCTGAGGATACGAGTCCGATGGGAACGCTCCGGAGGCAGCGCTCTCTGGACGTGACAGTGCGCGCGCCATGTCGAGCTGGCGTACCGCCTCCGCGAGTTCCTCGCCCTTCTTGCCTTCAAGCAGGAGTTGGGCAACGGCCTCGCATCGCTCTTCCTCCGCAGGCAGCGTCGGCAGCTTGTCCTTGCGCTTCACACCGCCCTCGAGTTGCGATGCAGCGTCTGAGACAGCTGCAGCAGCTTCCGCCTTCTTCTTCTTGTTATGCACAGGGCGGAAACGGTAGTGCGGGTAGCGTTCCTTGTGGGCTGCCTTGGCTTTCTTCGCCTCGATCTCCCAGTACTTCTTCTCTTCCAACGGCAGAGCACGCCAGCAGTTACCTGGAAAACGTCGATGTCAGAATATTGGATTAAGAAACAGTGGTCTGTAGCACGATGTAAAGCCTGGTCGGACTGTGCCGCCGTCCACAGCCACCCTCAGAGTACCGCCAAGAAGCCATCTCATATAGGGTCCTATCGCGACATAGGTGATTGTGACAATCCACATCCCCACAGTTTCTGGGGGAAGAGGGCGTCCGATAATCCGGAGGTTAATGTGGATAACCATAGCGCCCCCTCCCATGAATCAACAGGCCGATCAGGGCGGATGCTCACCAATAATCTTCGAGAGCGAGCCGTGGTTCGTCTCGATGGATCCCGGAACGTGTTTCTGACGCACGAAGTTGGCGCGGAAGAGCATGAAGGCGTTTGGGGGTCGGGGGATGTAGCCCTGAGAGAGACGCTTGCCTGGGGGAAGACGGCGACGTGTCGGTGCGTTCTGCGGGGCAGTCGGCGGGAACAGCGCGGTGCTGGGGGAAGGGGGCNGATGCGTCGCCGACCATGTCGTCGTCGGCCTCTACATACGTTCCGGGCGTGACGTTGGGGGCGAAGGTGAGAGCGCGGGGGGATGGTGTGGGGTTGATGCCGTAGTTTCCTGGCTTGACCTGTGTAAGGCCTGGCGATTGTATGAGCTGGGAGTTCCCACTTGCGCGCTAGGAACATCACAGAATAACTCACCAGTTGCAAGAGAGGATCGTCTGCGACGCATGAGCGAGCGTGCGGCAGGCATGGCGGCGGCGGGAACGAGGCTGGATTCCCAAACGGAGGGGGAACAAAAGGAGGGGAAGCACGGGGGCAAGGGCTATTGTTCTCGTCTGCTTTAAATGATAGCCCTCGACGAGCTGTCCCTCCGAGATCAGAATGGCCGCTCAGCGGCGTCGATTCAGACGTAGGAGATGTCCCAGGACCCCATCGCCTCGCTCAATCAACCAAACTAACGCTCGCGCATCCGGCACATCCAGCGCCATCCGCCGTCCGGTGCTGGCACAGCCCGTCCGCCCACTCTCGGACATGTTTGCCCTCTTGAGCTCGAACCACCATCCGCATCTATCTGTTCGTGGCCGCTCCCATCGTCCATCTCCTGCATCCTCGCTCAGAATACGGTCCTCCGAGCTGCGAATACGCGACGCATGCGCGCCGAACGGCGACCTGCGACTCTCGGGGTCCTGGCTAGCGCATCAGCATCCCATGAGACCTTTCGGTGCTTTTGCTTGTTGACGAAAACGGAAGTCACTTTGTCCCCTCCCGCATTTGGCGAACAAGGACGCCCATGGAAGGCTTCGACTCGCAACGTGGCCCTGAGCTTCTCTGACATGTCCTCCTCTCGCTTGGGAGAAATCTCAATTCGCTCTCGCCCGTCGGACGCTACCCCCGCCCCGCTACGCCACAGCTCGCGTCCCCAACCCTGGTGATTTCATCGCTGTTGGGCTGCAGGATACAGCACACATACCATACTCGTCAGCCTCTGGATACAGCCTCGGTCCTCGACTCAACAACCGGAGAGAGGCTTCGCGGCACATGCTACCCAGGGCGCGGGGAATTGCCGTGTTCTCGCCGTACCATCGCCCTCTTCCTTCTGTTCGGAAAGAGCAAACGCACGCTGCGGGTGCAGACTTGGAATCCGCATGAGAACATCCGCCCGCTGCGTCTCGCCGCCCTGTTTGCGGTCCGCCGGGCGCATGTCATGCTCGTCCGTCTGTATTGAATCATTGGATGTGCAGCATGACCTAATGGCAAGCCTCCCATTCCGCTCCGTGGACTCTCACGCGATCCGTATCTTAGGTATGCCAAGCTCCTGGAGTGGACCATGCTCACATATCTGCCGGTCGCTCGAGAGTGCAATCTCCTTCCATTCAACGCGCTTAGCACGGCAACCGAGACACACATCTTTGACGAATCTCTTGCTCTTCCCTGCAACCTGTCTCCGATGTCCCGCTAACGATGCTAGCGCTGAAGCGCCGAGAGGCCATCGTTCCTGGAAACTTGGCCTGTAGATCTTTGCAGCTCGTCCTGACCATGACACTCTGCTATACTTGCCGATCGGCCCCGCTTGAGCTCGCGTTTCATATGTTGCAGTCCATGAAGAGGAAGTCTTGTTCGTGATCAACCAACTCTTCTGATCGTGGGCAAGGGTACACTCGTGAATCTAGGTGCCTCCAGCCGTAGTGACGCCCCATGGACCGGTATGATAATATAAGTCTATGCTCGTAACGAACTGTAGAGCTGCATAGCTCACCTTGGAGGAATAAAGGTCCTAGGAGCAAATGACTGCCGGCCAGTCGAGTCCACGAGTGGGCAACTTTGGGAGATCATGCAACCATAAGAAATACAAGGTGCCCAAGGCAGTGACGCCACTACCACCCTGCATCGGGCCCGAACCTACTTGTTGCACGTCCACAAACCAGCACGCAACCATCGCTGTTCGCAGTTCTCAGCGTTGGAAACGGGTCCTTGACATGTACGTCCCACGACATATCCTATGTCTGTCATGATTAACGCCATGCACGACATTGCAGACAGGTCCGGGTTGCGCGGCATTGACCCAGTGTACTCAGGTCCTGTAGTATGTGTTTGTGCGAGCCCTGGGATCGCCGGAATGTACGAAATGTCCGTCAGCAGGCGTTATGCCTCGCACAAACGCTGGAACACATCGCCGCGGCGGGGCTTTGTAGTTCTGACGATGCACTGGCTGGCCTGTGAAATGCTGTATACTCACTACTGACTCGGAGGTGCACCGTTTCCTTGGTTTGTAAGACGCGCACCACAGTCCTGAAACGCACCTTCGTTGCAGATATCTTTTCAAATAGCACAGGCACAAGCTAATGCTACGTCCCTCCAACTAAAGAGACCACATATCCTTGGGAGACCAGCAGATCCCTTCGTTCCAGATCCATTCCTGACGCCAACGTGGAGACATCAACCCACAGATTGTCGAGAAGTGTCGACACGCGCATTACAAGCGCTACTGTAGAGATGGCTGACGTCAAGTTACATCCGGAGTACCCTCCAGAAAGGCTCGCGTCATAGGGGGACACCATGCAATGCGGCATTGCTAGGCGGGTACGACCTCGGTCTCGCGCAGTACGACTGCGATGAGAAGCGGCGGGGATCAGCAGCGATCTTGTTACCGAGCATACATTGACATCTCGCCCTCTACTTGTGCAAAGAGGACAAGAATCTCTCCTAGAAGACCAATATCAACAACGCGCGCTGAATGCGCGACTGCTTCTCCCGTGAATACATTCTGCTCATTCGGTGTGCGCGCTATAGCTAGGCACGATGGTCGAGGGCGTCTCAGGATCGCAATCCTGTCGTGCTCACCATCACCGCCATGGTGGCGGGAGCTTTGCGGCCATCGACGCACCCATCGGTATGTCTGTGGTATGCCGCATCAGTTCCAATGATCAACGTACCTGAGGCGGGTGCCGTCAGTGTTGATACAGAGTCGTGTGAGAGCGATTTGACTCCTGCAACGACATCCCGCTGGCAGCACCTCTGTCGCCACTGTCATATGGTAAGCCTCGGAGTTCTTCTGAAGATTAGTAGGATGGATGCAAACCTAAGCACAAAACTGCATGCTAATTATGTGCACCATCGATGCTTCTTTTACTTGCAAAGCACGTAGAGACTCGGAGACAGCAGGGGATGTGCAGAAGATCTCGAGGAGAGGATGATCAGATCATTGCGTTGATGGCGTTGATCGAAGCTGCAACCGAGTCGAGTCGATCGAGATCTCTTTCTCCCGGCTGTCCGGGCCCGGGCCACTGATTTCTGCAAGTGCTGTGGCGGACATGATGATGTGCTCGTGCTATGTTTGCTATCGTGACGTTCAACTCCTCTAGCCTCCAGCCACCATAACTGTTGAGCATTCTGCAAGGCATAGGAGGGGCAGTTTTCCATAGGTGTAAGTCGCGACAACATCTTTCACCATGTCCGGTAACTAGTAACGCTACTGACTCGGCTTATTGCAGATTCAGTATGCATTCCTGTGCTCGAAGACTCGACAGCAATTCAAAGCGCGAACAGTGTTGATGTTAACCCCCGACTTTGATTGGCGTGGGTAGTGCGCAATGATCTATTAGAATGGCGACAGCATCTGCTCCGCGTCCGCTGCTGCCACCCCACATGGCCCCAGTCTGTCCTGACGGCAATCCTGATGCTTCTTAAGGCCCTATCGCGCTCCGAGGCCATGTTATCGCCGCCCCGAACTCACCGGGCCTATATACACACCCTCGTCCAGCTTCTGCGGCGCGTCCGAGGTCTCGCTTTGCCCCACTTGCTGAGACTCGCTTTTCGCCATGTCTTCGCTCTTGAAGTTCCTGCCTATACAGCGATTGCGACAGAGCAGGGAGGAGGACGATGTCGCCTCGGCCGTCCCCGCGGAGGAGCCGCTGGACGTCAAGCGGTCTAAGCTCGACAGCGACGGAGAGTCCCTCGCCTCCAAGGAGATCACCACCGTCGCTGACCCAGGACTCAACCCTGGAGAGCTCTCGTTCGAAGAAGGTGAGCTTACTCTTGTCCCGAACTTAGGCGGTCGTGTGCTGATACAATGTGGGTGATAGATGCGGCAGGTGGTATGGGCCGCCATCTTGGCGTGTTCAGTTGTACCCTCCTCATGTGAGCCTTTGCTCCGCCGCGTACCCGCAGAGAACAACCAACTCACCCCCACGCGTCCACAGTGTCGGCCGTATCATCGGTACGGGCATCTTCTCGACGCCCTCGTCGATCCTCGGGTCCGTCGGCTCCGTGGGCGCTTCGCTCATGCTCTGGGTCCTCGGCTTCGTCCTTTCGTTCTGTGGACTGTTCATCTGGCTCGAGTTTGGCACGATGTTCCCGCGCTCGGGCGGGGAGAAGGTGTATCTGGAGGCCGTGTACAAGAAGCCGAAACACCTTGCGACGATTATCTTCGCGACGAATGCGATCGTGCTCGGCTTCACCGCGTCGGGCTGCATTGTAAGGGGCTTATTTACTTGCTCTGCGTTGTTGAACGAAGCTCACCCGTGCGGCGTCGGTGAATCCAGGTCTTCGCTCAAAAGTGTGTATGCGTTCTATATCGCGCCTTCAGATCTGCATGTTAACAAATTACCCAGTATCCTCGTATCTGCCGGACACACCGCGGATCGATGGGTAACTCGTGGTATCGCACTGGGAGGTGGGAAATGCTCGCCTCGCGTCTACCAAGTCGTGGCTGACGTTCATACATTCTCAAGTTATCGGCTTTGTGACCCTCTTGCACGGCCTGACTCCGCGTCTTGGCGTTTGGGTGATGAACGTGAGCGCGCAATCTCCCTTGACCGCGAAAGCCTGACTAATATATCATGTCCCAGGGCCTCAGCGTGTTCAAGATCGTCATCCTGCTCTTCGTCGTGATCAGCGGTACATAGTCTGTCTCAAACTTTACCGCTTCCCCACTGACTGGTCGCATAGGCTGGGTCGTCCTCTCTGGCCACACCCGTGTGCAAGACCCACACGCGAACTTCCGCAACGCGTTCGCAGGCAGCTCGCACAGCAGCAACGACGTGCGTGTCCCCTTCCTCTCCGCTCCCTCTTCTCCCACTGCTGATACTGACGCGCTCCGTGTGGAACGCAGTACGCGACGGCGACCTTCAAAGTGCTCAACGCGTACGCGGGCTGGTCGAACGTGAACTACGTGCTCAACAACGTGAAGAACCCCGTGCGCACGCTCAAGATTGCGGGCCCGCTCGGGCTCGGGATCTGCGCCGTCCTGTACTTGCTCGCGAACATCAGCTACTTTGCGTGAGTCTGTCTCCCCGCGCGCGCGTGCGTGTGTACCTGTTTATGCCGTTCTCTGACTTTGAGCATGACGTAGGGCCGCGACGAAGGAGGAGATCACGAAGTCGGGCGTGACGGTCGCGAGTCTGTTCTTCAAGAACGTGTTTGGGGAGAAAGCGCAGAAGGCGTTAACCGTGTTCGTCGCTCTGAGGTGGGTTTTTTCTTTGTCGCCCGTAGTAGTGTCGGTTGACGTTCACACTTCTTATTTCTTTGCAGTGCGCTAGGGTGAGTGTTGACAGAATAACTGGGTACCGGAGCTCAGTCACTGACCGTACCACGTATCATATGTTATCCTGGTGGATAGGGTGAGTTCTGTCGGTCTGTGTCGTCCGAGGGTTCTGTACTGAGTCATCCTATTGAACAGAACGTCATCACCATTGTGAGGCTCAACAGCTCGCGATTCCTCCGAAATCGTAGTACTGACACTGTGGACCCTAGACTTTCGCGGCAGCACGCATCAACCAAGGTAAGATACCACGATTCCGCAGGGCGCGGCCTGCGACGTAGACGTTGACCACCGCCTCCACAGAGCTCGCAAAAGAGGGCATCCCCCTCCCCTTCGGCAACAGGTTCTGGGCATCGAACTGGCCTACTGGCAAATCGCCGCTCCCGGGGCTCATCATCCATTTGATACCATCGGTATGTCGTCCAGAATGCACGCGCGGAATCGGAGTGGAGACAAATGGATGCTGATCGCGGAGTCTTCATACGTAGGTTATCGTCATCCTCGCGCCTCCGCCGCAGGTCGCGTACCCGTTCATTCTCGACGTTGAGGGTTACCCGGGCCAGATCATCAACCTGTTCATCGTCATTGTGCGTATATGCCTCTGCAGACGCGGATTGTAGTGGTGAAGGTATGGACTAACCGCGTTCCTATGGGTAGGGCTTGTTCTGGCTGAGGTGGCACAAGCCCAACGTTCCTCGTCCTTTCAGGGGTGGGAAAGATCCAGAGTACTCTGCGATGTGAACGCGTGCTGATCGTGCATCCTGCAGTTTGGTTGCCACTCGCCGTGTTCTTCCTTGCAGCAGCCATTTTCCGTGCGTAGGCTCCTTTCCTAGAGTGATATCCTACTGACGATGGGGCATGGTCAGTCTTGGTCGCGCCCTTCCTCAAACCAGCAAACGGCAAGGGCGACACACCCCCTCTGCCCTACTACCTGTACGTATACCAGATCCAGCCCACGCTCTGGCTGAGCTCCGAAACGCCTCAGAGCGAGATCCGCTGACGTGCTCGCTCCAGGTACTGTCTGGTCGGGATCGCGATCATGGTCACTGGCGTGCTCTACTGGGCCGCATGGCGCGTCGTCCCGCGATGGTTCGGGTACGAGTACGTGTCGAGGAAGGAGACGCTTTCGGACGGGACGGTCGTCACCTTGGTACGTCCTCGCCTTCGGGCCTTGTGCTGGGCATCACTGGATTGCTTCTTGATGCATCATGAACTGACGTGTGGGTTTGTGCGCCATCATCGCAGTTCTCGCGCAAGAAGATCGAGTGAGATCACGAACGAAGAGAAAACTTTGTGCTGGATGCATATGTCTAGGGAGGTCCGACTTACGATGAGGCTTGCGAATCTGTTGTTGTATTCGTTGGGCCGTTGCGACGCTACTTCACGAGCTACTTGTAAATGTGAGGATATTTATACCATTAATGGATATGTTGTGGTCCTGCTGTCGTTCTCTCCTAGTGCAATGAGCCAGATCGACTTCAGGTGCTCGTGCCACAGAAACAACTGGACCTATGGCACATGTGTGCGAACATGTCGTATGATGGCACTGCATGTACTCCTCGGAGCTGCGGGATGGCGACATATCCCTTACGCGAGAAGAACCCAAGGCACGACCGTCTGGACAGTTCTGCCAGGAGACTTGGAGTGGGCAGCACCAGACGAACGGTGCCCGCCTTCCGTGCCCAGCGGTGAGCTAATCCGCGCCACGAAGACGATCGCGCCCGGGCGAAAAATTGAGATCAGACGCCCGGCGCAAACATTTGCCCGCCGGCCCCGCCATCCTCTTCGGGAGAGGCCGGACGTGTAAAT
>JAPEVG010000494.1:0-21999 GCA_029747595.1 Trametes cubensis
TTGCACATATCTAATGGGTTATTTCGTTCGCGAGCTTGCCGGCTGCGGCTTCGGCCCTGTGCCGTATCGTGTCCCGAGACGTACACCGGCAGGCGAGACCCCGGTCTTGTTCGCTGCTCCCCTTCGTCCTTCTTTGTTTTGCTTGTCGCGTTTTCCCTTTATCGGGACACTGTCTCTTTTCTCTCTCTCGTTACCGTACTGCTTCGCGCATGATCAAGTTGTTATACATTGGATCATTTTTCCGTCGCCCTTTCACATCGCCATGTTGACGACCCGTGTTGTTGTGTGCTCATATGACCCCTTGCTCTCCACGCTCTCATCATCATTTCCGTCTCACGTTCATCGTCATTCTTTGTATCCATTTCAATCCATTGCTTTCCCTCTCTTCCTCCCACTCTTCACACACCGCAATACACGCACCGCAATACACGCACCGCGGCACATGCAAAGTCCCTGCGGGTGTCGTGTTTGCGATGTGGTGGATCATCATCCTCCACCTCTAAGAGCTGGCGCAAATGTCCTTCATTGCCCATATCGTCCAGCGCTAAAGCCCTCCATGCACGACGTCACGCCCCGAGGGTTCTCCTGTGCCACTCAAATCGCCAACGCGCAAGCTACGAGCACTCACATACGGCACGGCTCGAGCCGCGCGCACTAGCGGTGCCACCCCTCGCCAATCCAACTCCTCTAGCTTCGAGCTGGCAACCTGAATATTCGCCGCACCGCTGGGCAGAGCATGTGGGCCATCAGTTGTGGGCGCTGGGTTAGGCAGACCGCAACAGGTGCAAACATCAGAATGTACGTGATCGGACGCTGGCCTGGGCGCTTATAGGGAGGTGTGCCACACGCGCCCGGACTCACTCAGGATACGGTCTGACGAGTCCATTGTCCGGACTGCCAACTGAGTTTTCTCAGCTTTCTACTTCACACCTGTCTGATCCTTGGCTCAAGCGCATTCTTTACGCTGTGCCACAGGCAATCCCCGCTACCTCTGGTAGTGGGTCTTCATACCTCGCATTTCTCGCAGGCCGCCCGCCAAAAAAAAATTCCATCACGTGATGTATAGGAATGTAAAATGTAAGGGCCTGTCCAGCTGCACGCCGACCGACGATGCGCTCCGCTCCGAAACGATGGATTACTATAACAAGTAGGTTAGGCGCCCGGATCTCATGGCCCGCTCAACCGCGCTTGGGGAGGGGACAGGACGTTACTCTTACCAGGGCGCTTGGTACATCGTTCGGTCTCGACCGTCATTCAACAGCCAATGAGAGGGCGCAAATCATCACGAAAAGCACGAGACGCTCGCGGGCGAGCAGGTCGTCACAGAGGCTCACAATCAAGTCACCATGGGTCACACGGGCCGCATTGCCGATCGTTTCGCAGCGGAGCGCATCGTCGGTCGGCGTGCAGCTGGACAGGCCCTAAACTCTGTTCTGCCCGGCCCTATCCCTCCTTCGTCTTTCCTTGCCCCGGCTTTGGTTAAGAATGCTTGCTGTCGCCGGGACATGTGGTGGGGGAGTTTCGGTGTCTACACAGTAGTCTTGCACAGTGAGCGCATCTTCTGTGTCTTCGCGCTTTGCGTTGGAGCATAACATTCCTCGCTCTGTCGACAACGACAATCAGACTGGTATCGCGTTTGTCACTACATCCGCTATTGTCATCCTCACCTGTACCTGTACCTGTACCTGTCCTGGACAATTTCCAAGGTCGCCTTTGACTTTGGACAATTGCCGTATAAATTAATGATATTGCCTACTATCCGTATGTCCTCCCTTCTTCGCGCGCATTCGTCAATCATACCTACCTCATAAGAGGTAGCGGGCTTTGCCGCTTGTCGGCGCTACCGACTTATGTGGTAGTAGAGGGAAAGGCATGCGTATAATCAACAACGAACTCAACTTGCTCTTGCCGGCGCCTGGGGCCACGTGGGCTCGCGCACACAAGGAGGTGCTTGTCGGATCATCCGCGTACTCGCCATGGAGTAACTGCTATGACACTGCGAGCGCGCGATTGTCGTGAAAGATGCGTTATAAGACTTGGAGTGGTAAGATAGCCAAAATGGGCTCCCAGGACTTAGTAATCTCAGCCCGGACTACTTCACTTAGACACGGAACTGTCTATCCATACGATGTACCGCGCGTCCGAGTTCTTTCAAACCAAGACTTGTCCGCACCCACATTCCCTGCTTTGGCGCACGTTAGCTTCCTCGCCGGAGCGAGTACTAGTCCCGGGTGCCACGAAGAGGCCTGCGCCAGGACCGACTCTTTGCAGGTCGGCCCCTCTCCCGAGATCCTTCCAACCAGCCGCCCCCAACACATCGCCCTTTTCTTCTAGCCATTTGTCATGTCTTCGCCGGTGCTTGAGTCGAGGACCCGTCGATTGAGTCACTCGAACCGGCCCCTGCTGCAGTACATCGATATTAGTGGTATGTTGGATTCGTTTCAAGTTGTCAAGCACGCTGTCTTGAGGCACGCTCTGTGTTTGGTTATAATACTAGATTAGTACAGGAGAACTTCGACTCGCGCGGAGAAGAGAGAGAACTCACGCCGCTCTCCAATGTCTATTTCCGTAGTTATCCCTGTAGCGTCGTTGTGGGTATACGTAGCTGAAGATACATTGTCACCACGACATACCTGGCCGTCTTTCTGCTTGTCCCAATAATAAGGTCAGTCCGGTCGGTATTATGTTTTTCTTTGCTTATGTGCGGCTGGATCTCTGATGGTATTTCGTTTCGCTCTCCTCATTTCGTTTTAGTTGTCCTTTGTTGTTCCCGTCTACTGTCGGTCTCATGTTAAACATCTCAATGTGTGCTTGCGGAGTATTTGCCGGCTCCTTTCAAAAGAAAAATGCTGTTGTGATGGTAGTATCCGTTAGTTGTGTCGTCTCAGGTTCAACATTATGATAGTCTTGAGGCACGCAATCTACCACGGGGGTGAGTATTCGTCAAGGCATAGAAGGTACGACTGCAGAGCTCACATTCTTGCCGAATATACCCTGCAGGAAGACGTTAGCTTGGCTACACGTACCTCGAGAGGAGCGCTGAGGAGTGAGGGAGGAAGGCGCGAGAGAGGCTGAAGGATGTCTGAAAAGGGAGGTGGGCAGCCGAGTCTGTATATATATNCCCTGGAGCCGCATCGTGGCGTTCAAACCGATAACCCCAACGACGCAATCCGAGGCAACACGCAGCAAGCACCTGCAGCAGCGTTCCGCCACACACTCGGTCCTTGCCGCGGAGGTGATGTGTCGAAGATGACCTTCCGCAGCCGCCGACGAGCAACCGCCACCATGTGATGGTTCGCCACAGTATCGAGACGGCGCGGAAACGTTGGCTAGATGCATCATTCAACACAGGCCCGACGACCAATCGAGGGTTTAGTGGATGAAGAGGGGCGTCCATCTACAACGTGTTGAGGCAACTGGGTGAACGTAAATCGCGCCACGATGGCCATGCCGTACCGCAGCCGCCGTGCGAATGGCTAGAAACTCGTCCGCATAGATGGCCTGACGCCACGCTTTCAGCGAGGTCGTGTTGAGTCTCTCGCACGTTGCGCCAAGACGTCGTAGAACTTCGTTCCACCTTCCGAGTGGCCTGTGGCAACATTCGCACTTACGTTGTGGCATCAGTCGCATATCTTGCTTGCTTGACAACCGCAGATGCGACCTAGCAAGAGCGCCTTGTGCATTCTCGGAACGGATGCGTTGAGGATGCTCCCGAGATGGCTGCGGAATGGGTACGATCTCCTGATTTGACAGTCGTTGTGATATGCTGCCCCGTGAGATAGACGACGAGTAGGTCGGAACGCCTCGACCGGTGCCGGTCCGCTGAGATTCATCATACCGCCTGCTTTCGGTTGATATCCGTGCTGCGCTCCTGGTTCATTCTGAGTCACTCATCGTTGCAGACATCGAAACGTGTAGATGGCCACAACACCAGATTTGATGCCTCGGTCCTCATCATATCATACCCGCGCGGGGCACCTATATACCACCGTACGCCACCTTTCCGTCGACCACTGTGGCCTTCACCTTCGTCTCTAGGATCTCGCTGAAGGGCTGGCTCTCATCCATGATGTTGCGGTCTAGTATGACGAAGTCAGCGCGCTTCCCTGGTGAGAGAGATCCCAGGACGTCTTCGGAGAACGAGGCGTATGCGGCGTCGAGGGTCATGCCTTTGAGGGCCTGTGCCCTGGTCAGACGTTCAGACGGGAACCTACTTGCGATATGAGATAGATGTCTGATGGAGAAGTACAGAGTGCGCACCATCCGTTCTCTCCATGGGGGCTCTTTCCCTCAGTGTTGAGCCGCGCCACTGCGGCGTAGAAACCGAGAAGTGGGTTGATGCCTTCGACAGGGAAGTCCGACCCGAGAGGCAAGACACCGTTGCGGGACGACTTCAGTAGCGTCTGGTAGGCGTAGGCACCTTTGATACGATCGGGGCCCTGGGCGATCATCAGCTGAGGTGAAGAGGCAAGGTAAGTAGGGGCATACCAGACGAGTCTCAGCATACCACATATCGCTCGTTCTGGTGACAGAGAATCAGTGGACAAAGACACTGGCAAAAGCATGCAACTTACGCGTGAGTAGGCTGAACACTCGTGAGCACTGAGAACACGTAAGTCAGGCACATAGAGCTTGAAAAAGTGCGCGATGCATACCTCCCAGTTCCCCGGACCGCTCGAGGTCCTCGACGCGCATAATTTGTGCATGTTCAATGCGAGGCCGCCTTGCAGCAACTTCGTCCTTGTCGTCTGACACGTTCTCAAAGGCGTCCAAGACGGCCTTGTTGGCACGGTCTCCTATCGCATGGATATTCTGTTGAAAATGCTGGTTAATGTTGGGTAATGGACAAGGCATTAGTGGCGACGTACCACTCCCCACCCCTTATGCCACCATTCACCCACGAGCTTCTGGAGGTCGTCTTCTGGTAGACGCATGATGCCTCGGGCGTCCGGCTTGTCTGAGTATGGTGCGAGTAGAGCGGCGNCCCCAGGAACCGAGCGCACCATCTGTGAATAGCTTGACGCTACGCATTCGGACGTGGGCAGCGGGGCTCGGGTCGTGGATTTCGATGTCGTTCTTGTCGTCAGGCGACAGCCTGTCGGAATCCGCCATTGCATACACTCGAATCTACGTCAATCGTTGAGATGTTTTCGTGCACGAGTTAATGAATGGCTCACAGGAAGCTGGTTATCGTCATCCATCCTAAACATATTCAGTACAAAAACAGCATGATCCTGCAAAAGGCTCACTCTCTGAAGAGTTCGAATTCTTCAAGGCTTGTCGCAGCGTCGTGAATGCTCGTCAGCCCAACGGAAAGAGCGTCCTTCACGGTTCTTTCCGCGTAGTCGCGCATTTGCCATGCAGACCACTTCGGGATGGGTACTAGATTCATGGCAGCGTCTACGAAGATGCCAGTGGGTTCGCCAGTAGTCGGATCTCGTACAATTTCGCCTCCCGGGATAGCACTAGGGAAGGAGCCGTTGAGATGCTCTTTCGTGAGAGACAGTGCTCGAGGCGAAAGCCACAACGCATGTACATCGACGCGGTGTAGCGCGATGGGAAGCGACGTGAGGGATGGGCGGGACGCTAGGTCGGCCTATAATGGATAAGCATAGTGGAATACTCTCCCGAAGTGTTGACGCACCGCAGTAGGGAACGAGCCATCAGTGTCGGACCACCGCGTTTGGTCCCATCCCATTGCTTCGATCCATGTGTCAGGGCCTGGGGGATTGTCTCGCACATGGTTCTCTAAGAGGTCCAATACGTCTGAGAGCGACTTGGCTTCGTCCAGACGGAGCTGCATCTTGAAACCGTACTGGATGATGTGGGCATGAGCATCTTGTGGCTCGTTAGTATACTATCTCCTACAGTCCATGACGCCGTCCAACCTGCTAGCCCTGGAACAACGATAGAACCTTCAGGCACGTCATAGACCGGAAGCGGCTTCTTCGCAGTAGGTTCGTTCCCGTAGAAGGTGCGTATGAGCTCGTTCTGGTATTCGTCCCAAGCAAGCTGCACCTCATCTAAGCAGAATTACATCTCAGTTCTTAGCAGATGACAGACCAGATTTCGTGAACGAACGTACTGAGCGTTCCCGTTGCAGTGACGGAGTGTTTGTCAACGAGGATGCAGTCGACTACTGGCTTTGAATCGTCAACTGTGTAGATTCTATGGCCCTCCGCGCAGAGTGCATACGACGCCGGTAGCGACTTGAGCGAAACCGGTGGACGAGTGAGTGACGAATAATACGTGGAGAGACCTGCAACAGCAGAGGCGATCACCGCCCATGCCACCTGCCGGCGCCCACCTCCACTAGTGGCACCTCGCGGGTGAGGTGGAGGTCTTCCCTCATTACTGTGTGCATCCATGGCTGTACCACGGTGTTGCGTGCTCCTGCGGCGGTTGACTCTGAATGATGTTCAATCGTCACGGCTTTTTGAAGCACTGAGCACAGGCTGTAGTACGCTGTCAACGAGTACACGTAGCGCTAGCCTTGACAGCCACGTTGACGCCGGTGCCTCCGACTATGTAAGGCGCTCGTGTCAGCGTCTATTGACTTTCCGACTCGGAGCAGGTTCAACGACGGACTCCGCAGCACGCACCTTCCACATACCAGTGGCGAACGACGCCCCGCTTACTCGCGATCAACGTGTCAGTGTCTTGAACGGTAGGGCACAGCACCCATAATTCTGTTCATACTGTGGAAGAGCTCTTGGTAATTCCGAGTCTCCCCGTCTCCCTTCGTCTCACGGGGCTCAGGTCGCTCGCACCACTGACTACGAAGGCGACGGTTGTATCACTCTTGTGTCAGAGCAAGGTATGTCAATAGCATCATACTCATGCGCAAGAAAATCTATATTCATGGAATCTGGAACTAGCATGTCTTCGTCACAGCCGCCCGCACAATTTACCACCGCGGACGCATTTGCGCGGATATTTTCACACCTCAAACTCCCGCCCATGCGGCAATGGGAGCTCTATAGTGCTATTTACGACCTCAGACAGGAGAAACTGCTGGACATGCAAGAGTACCACGCCGCTATGGGCGCTATGCATGCAATGATAAAGCCGCCCACACCACCCCCGCCACCCATCCATGTGCTATACTCCAAGGCTTCTCCCCCAATAATCTCTCCGGAAACAGTTGTGCGACTTTGCCAAAAGCCTCTGGATCGCCCACAAACCGGTTGGAGCACGCAGCTCCTACGAATCACTGAGACTTTAGTTGCTAAGCGGTCACCCACCCCCGCAATCGCAACCGAAGCGCGAACAATGCTCTTCATACGCCAGCACACCAGCATTCCCGTTGCCGATGTCCACCTCATATTTTCGATGGGAGACATGTTCTTCTACGTCGCAGACTACATACCAGGAGGAGATCTCCAGTATCAATGGTCTACGTTGGACGTACCCGCGCGCCAATCGGTTCTACGCCAGACCCAGCGGTATCTTGAGGAGCTTCGCAGCCTCCCGCCTCCTGGCGATTCGCCCGGTCCCTTAGATGGCGGTGTATGTCGATCCCACTGGTTCTCTGAAGACGGCGCAGGGCCATTTGCCACTCACCAAGACCTCGTCGATTGGTGGAATTCGCTCCTTCCCGCCGAACATGATTGTCGCAGCCACAGCAACGATAAGGAGGAACGGTTTACAACAGACTACTCTTTGGTATTCACGCACGGTGACTTCGTCCCCCGTAACTTCATCCTTCGCGACGGCACGCTTTGGGTTGTCGATTGGGAGCAATCCGGGTGGTACCCTGAGTACGTCGAATATGCTACCATCGCTTGGGATTGGGGTATTGCCGACTATACCACTCCTGCCGACTGGAAGGAGGCAGTCTTGGCGTTCTTCCCCGATTACTCTCGCGAATATCAACTTCTACGCAAAACCTCCTCGTTGGCATATAGATGGTACACTCGCGAGGAGCCATCCGCGATTGTGGCGAGATCGAGAGAAAAACTCGAGGCGAAGGCAATGGCTCTTGACGACTCGCATGCGCGCCCCAAAGATCTGGTTTGTCTGTTTCTATGCACGCTTTTCATCGTAGCGGGCACCTCTAACAAGCTTCCTCACACCAAGCGCTCGCCTATGAACTGAGGGACGTCTGCCGTGTTGAATCGACGACGAACGTCTATTGCATACCCTTCTCCTTTATACGATGGTGCTTCCGAGTAGACGAACAGGAATTCGTAGAGTCGAATTGCAGACTGGTGTGCATGCTTGTGCTACTGAAATCTCACAACCAGATCCTGGCACGTGGTGATACCGCACACTTCGAGGCGTGGGAAACCCCCACAGTGTGGTGATGGAGCGCCAGCGGTGAAAATCTCTCCTTGAGCTTTAGAACTACAGTCTACTTGTAGCCAGAGGAATTCCCTCAGTTCCTCCCCAGTGCGATTCCGAGCAATCCCATCAAGTTCTTCTCGGAGGTCTCAGCTCGATTCAAGACTTCACTTGTGCTCCACCTCAGCACAGGTTGTTGTGTCGGTCTCATGTACGTCTCATCGACATATTTTCATGTTGAGCACGACAGATTCATACATTCTGCCATTCAGTATGACCCCTACAGAGACTCCGAGTCCGACATGCACACCACCTAATACTACAGAAACGTTCTCGCGCATCTTCTCGCGTCTCGCGCTCCCACGCTTGCGACAATGGGAGCTTTATCGTGCTATCTACGACCTCGAACAAGAGGGATTACTCGATGCTGCAGAGTGCTATCGCACCACGCGGGTCATCAATGAGTTGGTGAAGCCACCAACACCACCTCCGCCACCAATTCACGTGCTATACTCTAAGGAATCGCCAACGATCTCCCCAGATGAAGTAGTGCAACTTTGCATGCATCCTCTAGACCGCCCAAAAACCGGTCTCAGCATTAGACTCAACCGCATCACTGAATCTTTGGTCGCCAAGCGTTCGCCTACCCCTGCGATCGCGACTGAAGGTCGGGCCATGCTATTCATACGCGAACACACAGACATCCCTGTCCCGGACGTGCACCTCATTTTCTCCATGGGCTGCATGTTCTACTACGTTGCAGACTACATTTCGGGAGGAGATCTCCAGTATCAGTGGTCTACTTTGGACGCGGACTCCCGCCAATCGGTGCTACGCCAAACCGAGCACTATCTCAAAGAGCTTCGCAGCCTCCTCCCTCCTGGTGATACGCCCGGTCCCCTGGACGGCGGCATGTGTCGATGCCGCTGGTTCTCAGAAGACGGTGCAGGGCCGTTCGCATCTCACCAAGATCTTGTAGATTGGTGGAACTCGCTCCTTCCGGCTGAGCGTAGACATCACACCAACGCTGGGGATGGACAGTTCACGACGGACTACTCTTTGGTCTTCACACACGGCGACTTTGTTCCTCGCAATTTCGTCTTGCACGACGGCACTCTATGGGTTGTTGACTGGGAGCAATCGGGATGGTATCCCGAATATGTCGAATATGCTCTCATTGCCAGGGATATGGGCGCTGTTGACTACGCTACCCCCGCTGATTGGAAGGAGGCTGTCCTGGCATTCTTCCCTGATTACTCCCGTGAATATCGTTTGCTATGCGATACCTCTAATCTCGCACGAAGGTGGTATACACGCGAGGAACCGTCGGCAATCGTTGCAAGGTCCGTCGAAAAGCTGAAGGCTAGTTCAACCACTCGTGATGAAGACACGGAGGATTCTGTTCGTCCTCTCATTGTCTATGTCGGTATCCGAACTACTGATGACGTTCGCAACTAGAGCTGACTGATACGAGCGGGACGATGCTGTTCAATTGTGCTGCGACCCAGCTGCTGACAATCCTGTAGTTATAATGCATCGACGGAGTAACGGAGTTGATCCAATGTTACGCACAGACGATGGCCAGTATGTTCGTTGTAGACTGGATCAGAGTCGATACATGGCGTGCGGGCGCCACCGAGAACCACTAGAATGACATACCACAGAGTTGGACCTCCGAGAACTTGAACACAATGATATCGCGGCTTACGTTCCCACTCTATCCATGTATATTGAAGCCCCGATGTTCCCACGGTGACCGGTCATCGACTCAGTCCAACCTTGACTAGCATAAAATCATCCAGTCCCTCACCCTACCACCGAATCGTCGACGACTCGAAGCTAGTCAGAGCTAGTTTTGCGAGTCTAGCCGCGTGACGTACTGCATACACACCCTCTTCAATTCGCTGCGACTCACGAAATAAAGGACCGTCGTTGCAGCACTTCTTCTACCAACCTCTGGAACCTGGCACTCGAATTCAATCCGGACATGTCGATACGTACGTGTTCAACGTGGATGAATCTACTCGCATGGATCTATTCATTCAAAGCCTTCAATAATCATGTTCTCCTGATTTATCCCAGACAACCCAACGCCGCATGTGGGCGCAGCCCACGATGTTCCCGATGAATATAACCCGCCCTCCAATTCACCTTCGGCCATGGCAACAATGTTGACACGTTTCTTCACGCGATTGAACCTCCCGCCTTACGATCGTGTCGACGCTGCGGATGCTCTTCTCGACCTCAAGCATGAACGCATACTCTCGGCAGAGGAGTGTTCGTATGTTCTCGACGCTTTGCTCGCAAGGGCAAGGCCATGGCACTCTCCTGTGAATTGCACACTGCCTCGGGAGGTGCTATATCCTCAGGGCACCTCTCCGCCAATCACCCCCGAAGAGGTACTCAGGCTACTTCAGCTTCCTGAGGAGTATGAATGTCGCCGCCCGGAGCCACGCCTCAAGCGAGTGGACGGGAATATGGTCGTCAAGTTTTCCTATTCGTCTAGCATCGTGGCGGAAGGGAGGACGCTGTTGTTCATACGTGAACATACGTCCATCCCCGTGCCAACCGTCCACACCATATTCTCCGTAGGGAAAATGTTCTATCTCGTCAGGGACTACGTTCCAGGCGAAGATCTTGAACACCAGTGGGAACTTCTCGACAGCGCCCGACGTGCATCCGTACTTGACCGAATCAAAGGCTACCTGAACGAGCTCCGCAATCTCTCCTCCCCTGATGCCACCCCTGGTCCACAATCCGACGGCCTCTGTCAGGGCCCGTGGTTCTCAGTCTGGGGTGCAGGGCCATTTGCATCTAGTCAAGACCTCGTCAACTTCTGGAACACCCTGTACGCAGGCGCAAAGGACATTAAGACCACCGATGGACCATTCCGTGCCGACCATCCGTTGGTCTTTGTCCACGGCGAGCTGTTGCCGCGCAACTTCGTGCTCAGCTCTGATACCCTCTACATAGTCGACTGGTACAAGGCAGGGTGGTACCCGGAGTATGTCGAGTATGCTTCAGTATCCCACGGAGGTGGCGCGGGCGCGGCCAGCGACGAACTCCCCGAAGATTGGAAACGGGGTGTTCTTTCTTTGTTGCCAGACTACTCACGGGAAGCTGCGTGGCTGGCAGACTTGACGACTCACGCGGAGCGTTGGCTCGCGAACGAAGAAGCATGCAAGATAGTCATCGCGTCCAAGAAGATCGTGTAAGCCCCAAGTTCTGTGCTCACTTTGTTCGGCGACGTCTGACGCTCTCCGCGTTTGAGCAGCGCTCCGCACACCGCATTATACGACAAGTTTGGACGATACTATTAGGAACGTACATCTTATCCATGTAGAGAGGCTGGTACCTGTGAAAGTTATGGGAATGTGCACACATTATGCTGAGCGAAGGCATCGTCAAGTAGACTGAAATCGCCTTTGTAGAGGCGTCATACGCGTCATCCCTGGCCTAGGCATCATCCGGTCTCCAGCCATACAGACGGGTCACGACGTCTGTCTCAAGGTTGTTGTGAGAGGAGGACAAGGAAGATATGATTGATGATTCACAGATGACCCAGGGATACAAGGTGTGCGCGCCGACAGCGATAGAGATCAACGATACGATATAGGCAACTGGCTCACAGAAGCGGGAGTGGGAAAAAGAGGTCGAGTAAGAGGGAGAGAGATATACGCGAGGAATACTACGGTCCTATAGACGGCAAAGCGGTACGACGGGCTGTGGCGGCTTCTACTACATATGCGGCATGCGATCATTACGAACGTGAGATGCGACTGTCCCTCCTTCAGAGGGTAATTGCTGGGTACGGTGCGTTGAGTGTGAGTAGAGATAAGAGATGTAAGATGAAACAACAGAGAGAAAAGTCGAAATATGGTATTCTGTGAGGAAAAACATGGGACAAAAGTTGAGCGCTCTACGCAGTGGCCCGCTTGACCATCTGGAGGGGTGTCGATCGAATCAGCAAAGGCATGTTCACACTTGCAACGGACGCTACGCACCTCCCGGGCCCACCGCACGGTCTTCTTCGTTTCGGGCGAAACGCGGCTCTTCATACGGAGCTCGTTCGCGATCCATTCCGCCAAGAGGAACTGCTTGATCTGGCCGTTGGGGAAGGCATCCGCGAGATCGCCGACGAGACCAACAGCGAGCTTGATCGTGCTCTCCGTCCGCTCAGAGTCCGCCAGACACCTCTGGACGAGCTCGAGCATCGAGGGGACGTGAGGCAAGAGCAGGTCGACCTTCGGCGTGTTCTTGAATCCGGCGACGATACCGGTGTACGCCTCGAGGATGCCCTCGCGCAACAGGCTGACGTACTCCACAAGATCGATGTCAAGCTGGAGCTCTTGGTTAGCACAGATCATCGCGATGTAGTGTCAGTAAACCTACAGGGTTGGGCTGTACAGCACCAGCTTGCCTCAATACGCCCATCGTCGCTGCCAAGTAGGGCTCAAACGCCGGGCCGATGGCCATCGCGATATCACCGAAGCACGACAGAATGGAGATCTTGACGTTGCGGTTCAGTACGTCACTCTGGAGGTTCTCAAGGAGGACGTTCATGAACGCGCTCGAGTACTGCGCAGTCTGATCACCCAGTGCACGGGAGATATCGCCGATGATGCCGACGGCGACTGTGCAAAGCTGCGTGTCCTCGTGCGCCTTGAGCGCAGGGTAGAGGTGTGGCAAGAAGGCCGGAATGTAGGGAGCGAAGCCCTGCTCAAGAGCCGCAGAAAGAGCACCGACAACCAGGAAAGCATCCTCGAGGAGGGTCGAGGTCTTGCCAGCAGCGTTGATGAGCTGGAGGAGAAGCGTCATGATACGATCAGCCAAGGGCTGAATGCCGTCGTTGAGCTTGCGGATGACACTCTGGGCACAAGGAAATGAGTGATATCCCGACAAGATAGGGGCCAGTACTAACGGTGATAACGGCACAGAAGTTGCTCATGAGGTCGTTCCAGTTGTTACGATCATCGGCACCTACGATCTGGTTCTATACGACGAATGAGTACACGATCTGGACGATACAGCGGTCGTACTTACCTGCATGCCGAGCAGTTGTTCCATGCGCATGAGAATCGTGACTGCCGTGTTCTGCACGACGGGAATGGTATCGAGCGTAGAGTGAGTAATGAAGGAGGTGATCGCCTCGTACGCAGCCGTCCTGTGCTGGCCCTCGCTCGTCGTGCTGGAGGTGGATGTGCGATCAATACGCCTGTCTCATCAGTATACGCAGGACACTCACGTCTCGGTCAATCGAAGCAAGGCTTGAACAACACCCTCGTAGTATGGTGAAAGCACGCTGGGTTGGTTGAAAGTCTCCTGGTCGTCACCCTCAACATAGCCGAGCTGGTCAGCGAGGTTCATCAACGCCCAGCAGCAGTTGGCCGCAATACGCGGGTTGTCCTGAAGGCCGGTGACGAGAGCCGAGATAAGCGGGTGGAGGTGGACGTCAGGCTGGATTGTCGAGATGAGAAGGTCGCAGATGCGGCCGAGTGTCCACGCGACAGTGTCCTTGACGTGGATGTTCGAGTCTGCCATCATGTCGATAAGGATGGGGAGAGCCTGGTTCACGAGCGGGGTGAGGACGTTGGGGTCCGGCCCATCCAAAATCGAGCCGAACGTCATGACCGCTGCCTCGCGCATGTGCCAGTCTGACGCCCTGATGTTGGCCTCGATGAACGGGATGACCGCTGCGACGATAGTGTCTTGCACAGCCTGAGCAAGAAGACCAAGACAGGTGGCGGCGGCCTTGGAGACGTCCCACTCGTCCTCGTCAGCATCCTCATCTTGGTGCGTGAGCAGATCAAGCAAAACAGGGACAATTTCAGGCATAGCAATCTTCGCGAAGAACTTGCTCTCGTTCTCGGGCACTTCGCCATACTCATTGGCCTATCAGAATGATCCCATGAGTGGACTTGTTGCATGTGCACGACCACAGACGTACCTCAGAAGCCTCCCACGCGAGCTCAGTCTCGAGCTCGCACACTGTTGACCAGAACTCGATAGCTTGGAGCGCGATCTCTGGCTCGCTGTGCTTCATGCCCATGACGGTGAGCTGAAAGGGGGGGATAGAAGGTCAGAATCTGCATGAACACGTAGAGGCACAAGACATACGCCGAACAAAGCACGCTCCATATAGTAGTTCATCTTGTCGTAGTAGAGCGACATGATCTTCACGAGACACTCAAAAGCTCCGACCTGGACAGGAACGGAGGGGTTCTGCGTCGCCTCGCAAACTACCTGCATGATGTAATTCCTCTCGCCCTGAGGATAACATTATCAGGACTGGCTACTCGTTGCTTGAGGGAATAAGATCGTACCTCACGCTCAAAGTTGTCACGAACGAACTCCAGCGAGTTGAGCAGTGCCTGGATAGCTGCAAGCTGAACTTCTTGCGAAGACTCTTCCTTACGGGCGCCATGAATAACGGCGGTCAAGATTTCATTTGAACGCATCGAGAGGATCTCGGGTTTCTATCGCATCACGGTCAGATGACACCAGGTTACATGATGCCTTTGTACCCACATTTTGTAGTGCTTCGCACGTAAAACCGATCGCTTGCAAGGTGGCAACACGAAGGCTCGTGTTTGATTGCTCGCTCACGAAGCCCAAGAGAATCGAGATGACATCCATCCATTGCCCTTGCGGTAGCTCGACGGCCGCAATAGCAGAGACGACCTGAGCGGCAACAGTACCGACCTTGGGGGCAGGAGAAGCCAGAGCCATGAGCGCATCCTGCTTCACCTTGCTCCGGGTACCCTCATCGAGGGCGAGCCAGCGGTTGGCGTAATCGGTTTGCCGTGCGATTTCCTGGAAAAAGGGAGATGGGTGTTGTGGCGTAGGGGCTATGGCTGATTAGGATGGGACATACTCGTGCTGATAGGGCGTTCTTCAGAGCAAGACCGGCGGCGTTCCTAACGTGCGCTAGTGAGGACTCATTGACGAGCTCGGACGCGAGCATCAGCACGTATGCGGGCTAGATGTGGGCGCATGATGAGCGTTTGGGCCGCGTCAGTGGAAATCAGGGTGGAAACTCACGAAGTTCTCCCTGGCAGCGCTCTCGAGCTTTTGGGTCGCATCATCACGCGTATGTGCGTCTGTAGGATGCAGGAAGGATGGAAATGAGCATGGATGGGGACGGGAGACGCGCCATCTGCGGGTCGGGGCCGGGGCGGGCGAAAAAAGACGTACCGGGCGAGAGGGTATTCGCGAGGAGCTCACTTGCGTTCATGGTCGTGACTGGAGGCAGAAAGAGATATCTTGAAGGCTGATGGACGAGATGAGGGTGGTCGTGGTGGTGGTTGCGGAGGAAGGGGGCGGAGGGCGAGTGGCGGACTTGGACGAGCAGGGTCAAGGGAACGACTCGAGGTCGCTCAACCTCGGGCGTCTCTTTTCTGCATCGGCCCCGCGTCTCTCGTGCACTGCAGCCAACTGCCAATATTCCAATATCCTTCCTTCCCCCGACCACCACGTTTGTACTCTCCCCGCTTTGTGTTGCGCCGCAGTTCTCACAGCCCTTGTACTCCAGATAAAACACACACGATAACAATGGCTGATAGAGTACGTCTCCCCTTCCTCATCATTCACTCCCCAATGACCCTCAGTGCTGAAGGGTCGTGGCGGCAGCAGAGGCGCACCGAGAGGCGCTACTCCTGCGACCAGGGGCGGAAGGAATGGACCGTATGTGTTTTTACCTCGCGCTATCCACTGCTCCAAGCTGACTTTGTTTGCCACAACAGGGTGCAACCGACCATGGATAAACCCAAGCGTGAAGCTATCCTCGACCTCGCAAAATATGTCAACGAGCGCATCCGCGTCAAGTTCACCGGCGGACGGGAAGGTCGTGTACTCTATCCGCTGCCCCCGTGCACGCGTGCTGATGATCAGAGGCAGTAACCGGTGTCCTCAAGGGCTACGACCAGCTCCTCAACCTCGTGCTTGATGAAGTACAAGAGAACCTCCAGGGCGGTGAGTGCCCGTCCCAACACGTAATGCTCTGATTGCCTTTTGACACGGGGCCAGTGCCAGACGGTCAACAGACAACACGAAACCTGGGTCTCGTCGTCCTCCGAGGACCAACGATTACTCTTCTCAGCCCCGTAGACGGGTTCGAGGAGATCGCCAACCCTTTCGTTGCACAGGAGTGATGCGACCATCACACCGGACGTTGACCATCGTTACTCTGGTTGCTCTCTCAATACAGAGTGTGTATTTCTATTGTACGCTGAATGCCTACGGCAGCCGCCATTCCATCTTGTTGTTCCGATGTCCCCGGGTCTTTTCGAAGCGGTGGCAGAATCAATAAAACGGTGCTAGAACTGATCTCACGCTCTTGCGCCGACGAAATTCACGGAGATCAACTGGTAAACACCCAATTGGTCGTTGTGTGTGCACGCTGTATAGTATCTAGCCAGCGAGCATGATCTTGTCATCGCTATCCTGTGCCAGATTCGCTCAGACAGCTGCGATCGCAAGAAGCGAGGGATATTAACACGCTGTATCGTCGAGAACCGGCAATTGCTTGAACTTTTGTAGCCGTGTATACACGCAGTTGAGATGTCATACTGTACACACTACGGGGATTAGCCCATTTTCGAGGCCAGAAAAGCCGTGGAAAAAGGGTGGCAAGAGGATGCCTTCGTGAAGCCTTTTCTAAATTTCGAAAAAGTGTACAAAAGGCATAAAAAAGTCGCAGAAAAGGCGCCATACGGCTACCTTCTCAAAGGCTTTTCGTTGACTTTTCTCGACTGGGGAAAAAGGTAACTACTCGTCACGACTTTTCATCCACTTTTCCTACGTCGAAAATGGGCGAATCCCCGTCGTGACATGCACTTTCCAGTGTTCACTTGTTCGCAGGTCGATGATTTGTGCACATGTCCGCATGCTCGAAGGGGCTAGATCTTTGTCCACAACACGGTTTTCGAGCTATACGTATGTACAACGTGTCGATGAAACAGACAAGATGGGACTCCATGATGCGATAGCGAGAGTGGATCGATATGATAAAGGCGAACGAGTGTGTCGAGACCGAGGGCGAAAAATGAGTTAATAATACCGTGAACAAATCCTGTATGAACCGGCCTGCATGCAACGTCGCATGAAGGACAGTTGCACCTGGCTGACACGAAAATATGAAAGAATGCATAAGGGGAAGTGATGCGCGCGCCCAGAGAGAAATATCGAAGGGTGAGGGTTTGTGGCGATCGGAGGACAGTGCGTCACGATGTGTGCATACCATCGCGTTGGGCGGTGCTCGCGTCGTCCTCGTCGCCGAGTAGTCATACATACGACGCGCTTTCCAGACCAGCCTTGCTCACGCGGCGCATAGGCTGGAGCGTGGCCTCGTCCACCGGGGCTCGGCGGGCATGGCGGTACCGTCCCGTCGCATCCTTGATCTCCAACTCCTGTGCGGAATCGCCGATCTGCGTCGCGTCGAGCACGGGTGGGCCCGTGACGCCGGCGAACGAGTGCGGGATGGAGAACAGCGGCGGGAGACTTTCCCGGATGTGCTGGGGACGTCGTCCGCCGAGCGCGACGCCGTAGTTTGTGCCGCCCGCCATGCCGGCATGGCTGTTGTCCACATCGGACTCGGTTTCGGCGCCGGCGGAGGAAGGGGCCATCTTGACGACACCAACAGATTTGCCACCGAGTTCTTGTTCCTCGAAGGTCATCAGCTCTGATACGAAGCCGATGTTGGGCGAGATCCCCTTGCGTCGCTCGAGCACGAAGGAATAGGCACGGGAGAGTGTCCAGTGGTTCGCGTGGATGAGATACGCCATCACCGCCGTGACCGATCGGGACTTTCCTGCCTTGCAGTGCACATATGTTGGCGATGAATGCAACCGCGCATCATCTGTCATCCCAGGATGTCAACAGAGAACACGGTGGTGCGCATGGTGAAAACAAACCTAGAATCTCGCAGACCTCGCGTACACCGCGCGTTATGTTGTCCTCTTCGACCGTATCACGCATGGGAATGCGGATGTATCGTTCGAATCGCTCCCTCAGACGCAGCCCGTGATCGTCATCGCATTCAGCAGCGATGTTGAGGATGCGCTTGACACCCAGCGACAGCAGCTCGTCTACATGCTCCTCAGATGTCAACTCTGGTCCAAGGAACAGGAAGTTGGGTAGGATGGTGGAGACAGTGAACACAGGGAAAGGCTCTTCTGTCGTAGGCGGCTGTGACGACTCTGGTCGAGCAGTCGAGGGTGATCGTGAGACTGGCGTCCGTGGAGAGTGTGGTGTGCGAGGGGTGCTGGGCTGACCCCAGGATGGTGAGGGTGGAGGAAGAGAGTCGGGGCCATACGGAACGTTTGCTGACAGCAGGCGTGCAGAGCCGGGAGGAGATGGTGGTGGGAGGTCTAGGCGGAGATGGGAGGGTGATCGTGAACGTGAACGGAGGCCAGAGGGGGGTGCAGCGAGGGTGGAAGCTTTCTGAGGCATTTGTAGCCTTGGAAGGCCAGCATTCAGTCGCTCAGCTGACGTCGTATCGAGCTTGCGAAGCGTAGGTATGCTTGGTCGCCGTGGTGGTGGTGGACGGGAGAAGGCTAATTGAGATGGTGCGGGCGAGGGAGCGGTGTGGTCAGATGGCTCGTGCCAGGGAGTTATTGCGGCGGGTAGCATAGGTTTTGGAGAGACAGCCGAGAACTCGAGTTCGGGAAGATCCTTTGGGCGAGTCGCGACGCTAATGTCGAGTTGGAAGAGTCCACCGCCTAGCTTTCCGTTCGCCTTCTGAGCCTTAGATGCCGGTCGAAGGTCCGATCGACTACGGCCGGTTAGTATACGTTGCCGCAGGTAGGGATGTTGTCGTGCCGCAGAGAAGCCACCATGGAGATAATCAATGGTACCATGCTCAAGTAGAGGCTCCACGAGATTGAGCAGTATCCAGGCTGTCGATTGCGGGTTAGCCCTGTCGCGTTCATCCATGTTCTCGTCGTAGACAATCACGTCTCCATCCCAGTCACCGCTATTCATCATGTCGTCCCATGAATGCTTGCCTTCCTCAGTAGTGATCCACTGGCGCAAAGCTGAGACATCTTGGAGTCCGCCGTTGGGTTTCTTGGAGCGCTTTAGGATCAAGCTTGGTATCGTATGGATATTTACACTGTGTTCGAGGTGGTCGGCAAGGTATGCAGCAGTAGGACGGGTATCTATCAGGATGGGACGTGTCGGAGACGAAAGACGAGCAAGCAGGATAGCAGGGTCAACTCCACCGACGAATGAGGATGAGGAGGATGAGGAGGATCGCCAGTCATCCGGTTCGCTGTAGAGAGCGGAAGTAGGAGTGTAGTATACACTGGCGGGACTGAGACTGGAGGCAGGACTCGGGGAACGGTTATCGGGCAGCTCCAGCGCAGAGCCATTATATGGGGAGCCCTCCTGGGCCTGAGCACGAAGACTGGACGTAGCGGAGCGTATAGGACGGAGTTTCAGATTGCGGTGAACGCTCCGTCGTAGCTTCTCGAGGGCGGCAAGGTCCTTGGAGATATCGTCCGAGTTGGGGTCAGAGTCGGTCTCGAGGGTAGAATTGGAGTCAATGGGCGAGCCGGAGGACGTGCTAGAGGGAGAAGAGAGGGCGAGGAGGTCCTCATCGTTGTGCTGGTCAACGGGGGTCTCGGTCTCAATGATGGTGTTGGAGTGGGGAGGGTGCTTCACGGCGTCAGTCTGAAGACGAAGGTTTGGTGGGCGGGCCTTTGAGGAAGGCATGGCGGGGACCAGACGACGTGCCTGACGGCGAGGAGGTCAAGGAGAGCGATGGGGAGGTAGAGAACAGCGAAGGGGGTCGAGCGAAGGTCAAGTTGAAGATAGCTGAGGATGTGGACCGAGCGAACGGAGGCGTTGAGCTCAAGCCAGAGCTGGATGTCGGATTTCTCACACGATTACATCCTACAAGGGGTTATGCGCACCGCAAATCCCACTGGATAACCCTAAAGTGTAAATTTAGGTGGAAACGCGTGGGGGGCACTCCAGCGCGGCAAATAAGCGCCTGCTTGCCTGCTCACCGCGTTCGTCGACCGTCTCCTGCAGAAAAAAAGCGTCTTTCGTCTTTCTGCTCCCTCCACCATGTACAAGTCCTCCAATTTCCGCAAGTCTCAGCCTCAGCAAGACTCTACTTCCGGCAAATATGCCGCACAAGTGAAGCAGCTCAAAGAAGCGTTCCCAACATGGTCAGACCTGGGTACGTCACGCTCCCCGTCCGAGACACGTCTACCCCTCCCTCATGTGCACCCTCTAGACCTTGAATCGCTGCTAGTCGAAGTAAACGGAGATGCTCAGGTCGCTTCTTTGCGGATTCTCGAGGGTAGGTCTCTTTATCGTCCTTTCGTAGTCGTGTGGTCAACCAAGTTTCGCTTCCAGGCCACGCGGAGCAGTGGGGCAACGTCACCCGCAAGAAAGACAAGAAGTCATCCACTCCTACCTCCTCTCACCCCAAGGACTCGTCTGCTGGCAGAGAGCGTGGTGACTTCCGTGGTGGCAGAGGCGGACGCGCTGCTAGGGGTGGTCCTGGTCGCGGCGGCGCACGTGGTGTCTCAGCTAGGGGCGGTCACCAAGAGGTCAACGGCCACAGGGCGAAGCCTTCTCAGTCTGCAGAAGCCTCCAAGGACGCGTCTGCCGGCAGATACTTCCGTAGCTGCCCCTGCCCACACCGAGACGGCTGAGACAGAGGGCGAAACCGCGCCAGCCTGGGGCTCAAGTACTCCCACTACGTGGGGAGGTGATACTGCCGCCGTCAACGGTGCAGCGTCCCACCCTACTCCCGCTGCTGCAATCTCTACTNGCCCCCGCTCCTGCACATGCTCCTGCTCCTGCCCAGGCCTCCGCGCCTGCTCCAGCCCCAGCGAAGGGTGGCAGTACCCCGGCCACCTCTAAACTCTCGTGGGCACAGATTGCACGGTATGTGTGCTATCCCTACTCTCTCTCTGGCGGTAGAATTGACTTCTTGGTCCAGTAAACCTCAGGAGAAGCCTGTGCCACCTCCGGCGCCCGTATCGGCACCGCCACCTGCTGCTCCTTCTGCCCCTGCGCCTGCACCCGCGCAAGCACAACAATCCGAGCCAGCACCCTCGACGGAGCCAACAGAATCGGCGCCTGCGTCGACAGGTTGGGAGGAACCCACTACCGTCCAAGCGCCAACATGGGACGATGAGCCTCGTCCGTCACAGCCTGCAGAGCCTATCGCTCCTGCTGAGGAGCCCAAGCCTGCTCAGCCTGAGCCCACGGTTGAGGAGTCTGTCCCGGAGAGTGCACCCTCTGTAGTATCTCCACCCGCACAACAACCTGCTCCTGAGTCCCCTGCTGCTCTACCTCCGAAACCCCTCACACCTTCAATCCAAGCCCGGTCTACCCCCATCTCCCACCGTACCAATCCCAAGTTCAAGACGACGGACCAGCCTGTCGTCTTACCCGCTAGCTTCGGTTCCGGCGTCGAGAAGATCGGCATGCAGTTCGGAAGCTTGAGCCTCGGGGGCGAAGATCTCGATTCGTAAGTTGCTATACCGCTTCGTAGAATGTTGTGTTAATATTCTTGCATAGACACGACTCGCCTGCTGAGCAGAAGCCTGCTCCTCCAGCGCCCGAGCCCGTGGCTGCGCCCGTCGCTCCTGCACCGCCTCAACCCCAGGAGCCCGCCGTTCCAGTTGCCTCTCCTCCTTCTCAAGCTCCTCTTACGTCCGGAACTCTGTTCCAAACCTCTCAAACCCAGCCACAGGT
>JAPEVG010000495.1:0-21978 GCA_029747595.1 Trametes cubensis
TGCCGAAGGGCGGCCATCGCCGTGGTGGCTCGGGATCCTCGACACGGTGGTGCGCCAGATTCAGATGACGCCCAGTCGTCCTCCACATCTACGCTCGAACTCGGCATCGTCGGTGCATTCGCGCGCGTCCTCACGCCCTGGTTCGCTCTACGATTTCTCGGAGACTGACAGCCGGAGGAACAGTTCTCCGCACAAGGCTGCCCTGAGGCGGTCACTCGATGAGACACCTCGTCGGGCGCACGCTGCTGCTACGTTTGTCGCTCACAAGCGGCAGACACCCTTCGCCAACCCGACCGGTAGTGGATACCTCAACTCATTAGGCCGCTCTAGTTGGAAGAAGTCGTGGGGTCTCGAACCGCCCGGATGGCAGACGCGCTCGGCGCACCCTGCTATAGAAGTCCTCGCGGTCTACCCTCCAGAGATGCCCGCGGGCATTCGGGATGTGTTCTCCGGACGGCAGTCGCTCAGCTTGGGCGATGAGTCGGACTGGGTGGACGAAGAGGACGAGAGCCCGGCGTACGTTGGCGGATTGGGACAGATGCCCTCGTCCGCCAGCAGCACGATCACGACTTTCGCGCAGGCGGAGACCCCCGTTCTGCAATCTGCGCCTCGATGCGTGANCCCCCAGGGCGGCAGCGACGAAGCGTGCGGCGGCAACTACAGGCTTGACTACGCTGGCGGTCGGCGGCACGTCGACCACAAGGGCGACCGGGCGCGCCAAGGCGAACCGCTCTTCACCTGCGGGTCGTAGCTCGCCGCTTCCGAACGAGAACGCGTTCGAGAGTGCTGAGCCGCGGGGTGGACGACGTCAGTTGCCAGCTGGGCGGGCTGGTCCGGCCTTCCGCGGCATTCAGGAGGAAGACGAGGGCGAAGAGGAGTAGAGACATACGCGGCTGAGCGACTGCTCGTTGCTCGTCGCACGTACGGTACGATATTCTTGATCGGAATTCTGGGACAGTTCAGGTGTACATACTACCTACCTACCTTTTGGTCGTTGTTCGCCCCGGGACCGTCGCTGCTCCGCTTACGGTGATTCCTATCGTTATCCCTTCGTTGTTTGGCTGTACATCCCACGTTCACGTTCGCGCTTACGGCTTTAAGCTTGAGGCTATCCCCATATATGTGCCTGGGCGAATACTGTTCTGCCTTGGGGTCCCTCCTTCCTACACATCGACACTCGTTTTCTCGCCACGGTTAGATACCCTGTGTATGATTCGTTGTTTGACACTTGGATCATGATGTTTGCAATTGCATGCTACGGTTCTGCCGAACACCATATGCTCTTGTGATTGCGGAGCGACTGCAGAAGTGTTGTCCACAAGTTTGCTCCGCCTGGCTAGAAGCTCTTGTCAAACAGCGAGTGATAGTCATAAATCATGACCAACATTCGATGTGTAACATGATTGTGTGCGGCCGTGGCCCCCGACGATGCGACTGCGGGCGCAGAACATTCGAGCCGAGGCAGAGCCCCTGGGATGAGATGGGAGATGGGTGCCCTGGCAGTGCGGGGCTGCTTGCGCGTGTTTGGCTCGAACCGCTCCGCCGTCGCATCGTCACCAGCCGAGCGCTGTTCTGAGCTCACGACCACCACCACCCCTCACGACCACCGACGCTTCCACCCTACCTCCTCTCTCTAATTCGGTCAGTCTTCGCCCGCTGTCATCCACCGCGACCTCTAGCTCACGCTCGACGCCCACCACCCCTCAAAACATCGCGCAACAGCCATGTCAGTGGCATTCTCCCTATCGCTCGCCGTCCCACACTCTGAACATGCTCTTCCCCTCCATTCCATGTCGGTGGGATGATGTGTCTGCTACAGGTCCGAACCTTACGACCCCTACCTGCCCCGTGGCGGCTCCTCCTCAAACCCGGCGGCTGGTCCCGCGGCAGGCAACTCGAAGACGGCTGCGATCCAGCAGCAGATTGACGACACCGTTGGCATCATGAGAGAGAACATCACCAAGGTCGCGGAGCGGGGAGAGAGGCTTGATCAATTGCAGGACAAGACAGGTGAGTGTCCGTGTGCGGCCATGCCAGGCCTCGCGGCGTTCTCTGCTATGGGACGAGAATATGCCCCGAAGCCCGCAGCGCTGCGCCCTGTATAGCATGTGAGACGCGCTGTGGCTGACATCATGCCGTTCAGACAACCTCGCCGTATCCGCACAGGGCTTCCGCCGCGGTGCAAACCGTGTACGCAAGGTATGTGGGATACATTCATGCCGTTGATTAGCAGCCACTAATGGACATGTGCTTTATAGAATATGTGGTATGTGCTCAAATTGACTGGACCGTCTCACGATACTCAATTAGTTGATTGATTCGTGCTTCAGGTGGAAAGATATGAAGGTGCGCCGTACTGAAACGTTTCTTGAGACGCTTACTCATGCGCCTCCCTATAGATGAGGATCATCATTGGCGTAGCCATTGCCATCATCATCATTATCATCGTCGTCTCGGTGGTCAAGGCGACACACCACTGAGCGGTCGTCCCCCTTTTTGCCCCTTCCGTGGCCCCCGCTCCGACTCGACTCGTACATCTCCTTCACGTATCACGGCGGGGGCCATTGTTGTGTTATATCTATGTGCGCAGTCTTAATTCTCAGTCGGTCTATACACTCTTCGGTGCGGATTTCCATGTGTTCGTAGATCTCGAGCGGACTATACTAGCTGTTCTCTCAGCTTGACCCTTGCCCCTCCTGTGAAGCTACAGGTGTATCTGCCCATGAAAGAGGAGGTTTTATATGTGTAAATGGAATATCATTGAGAAGTCTCGGATTCTACAACTTGACCAGGGTGGTGCTATACACAGTTGGAAGCGGTTCACTCAACAAGCAATGCTGAGTGCGTATGTTGGCGTAGCTTGTCTGTCAATGTGCCGGTGCCACTCAATCGCGAAAACTGAATCAGTCCGAGTCGTTACTGTTCATGTATAGCTGATCTAGTGAAGACCCAATGAGTCACGGCTACAACAGCGCCATGAATCATTCAATCATGTCATTACGAACCGTAGATCATCCTGGAGGTTGAAACCTTGACAGCCAAGTCAATATGTACCCGTAGAGCGACTACACCAGGAACGCTGAGGATGACGTTGGCCGACTCTTAGTGGCAAGCGCCCATCTGGCGCGCGCTTGCGGCACGTTCTTGAGCACGCTCACTGGCAGCGGTCTGTAGCCACACTTCACTCCCTGCTACGACTTTCGTCCACCCACACTACTAATCATCCTCTCGCGTGCATCGATATAGAACTTAGAATGTCTGCAGCAGAAGAGGAAGTTAATCCTTACGAACTCCTGGGTCTGGCTATCGAGGCTTCAGAGCAAGAAATTCGCACTGCCTATCGACAAAGGTCTCTCAAGGTCCATCCGGACAGGGTACGTATCTACTTCCACTCGTCATTCCAGCATATGCACGGTTTGAACACGCTTTCTAACAAAGTCCTNCCCCGTGAAGAATCGCGGTAACCCAGATGCAGGTACGCTTCACGCTCCCCGTCGCATTCCCCATGTATGCTCACGCGTCGTTACGATAGCCCGCAAGTTCCATGAACTGCACCAAGCGCAAGAGCTGCTGCTCGACCCTCTGCGACGATTGGCACTTGATGCCAAGCTGCGCCTCAAAGAGGCTAGGAAAGCGCGCTACGCTCAGTATGACGCAAAGCGCAAGAACCTGGTCGAGGAGCTCGAGGAGCGCGAGCGCGCGTTCAAGAAGGCCCGCACGGAGACTGAGGCGCAGAAGAAGGAAAGGTGGCGCGAGAACGAACGTATAATGGAAGAGGGCAGGCGGCTCCGTGAGGAGCGGGAGAAAGAGCTGGAGAGGAGAGAGCGTGAGCGCCAGGAACTGGAGAAGAAGACACAGACGGGGAGTCCAGGTTTAGAGCCACCATCACTAGGTCCGTATATGCGGGTTTCGACACCCAAAGGTCTTCATGCTCATGGTATGCGCACAACAGGAGCTCTCGACACCACTGTCCGCGTCAAGTATACCCTATCCTCACATCCATCCCTCACAACTGTGGAGAGCATCGCTGCCCTGCTTGCGCCCTTCGGGTCCGTGGATGACTCCTCGATAGTTCTCTCCTTGAAGCCCTCGCCACCCAAGAAGCCCAAACGGGGCACTGCGCTAGTACCATTTAAACAGATCGTAGGCGCGTTCGCTGCCGTTTGTGCAAGCGGGCGCCCGGAGAACGGTCTTGGGGACATCGAGGTAGACTGGGCGGAAGGGAAGGAGCCAGAGCTAATCGGTTGGTTGAAGAAGATGGGCAAGTTGGGCACAGGCTCAGGATCCGCACAGGCCGAATCGACGCGACCAACGGCCACGCCAGCACAACAGGCCCCTCCGTCTGCAGACTACAAACCGGCCGCTTCGGGAGTACAGGCACACTCCTCTACGGACTTCTCATCATTTCCTTCGACCTTCGTGAGTGTATATCCCTGTTCGCAATTCACAGACAGTCCTGACCATTGCATCTCGCAGCCTGATCTGGACAACCTGCCCAAGGCACCCAGTGCGACGACCGACGTGCCCGGACTAGACTACGAGTCCCTCACCCTCATGCGCATGCGCCAAGCAGAACGTGAGCGCCTCGAGCGCGAAATACGGGAGCGGGAGGCCCAGGAAGAGTGAGATCCTGATGTCTGGTGCGGGTCTGGAACCCAGGCGATCTGTTGTATTATTGTAACATTATGAAGGGTGGTGCTTATGCTGTTTGTTCCTACAGGGGTCTGTAGGAGACCTGTCATGCACATTTCTTCTCTCGAGGCACGTCCCTCGAGGGGCGTCAGCGGGTTTCGCTACAGTACCCGCGTAAGTCCGTGACTGAGCAGCATCGTGCATGAGTGGAAGCACATACACCTTGGACGCCGTTCAGGTACGACAAACCATACTACAAGCTAATCATCTGTCCTGACCTCGACAGAGTTTCCTCATTCTAGGCTGTCGAGCGGTCATATACAGTGAGTTCGTCGGGCTTGGCAATTCGAAATCGGCGTGAGCCACTTCGAGGAACTGGTGCCGTTTGTCCGACCGGGCTCGGGTCCGCTAGAAGGTAATGAATACTGTCCGCGCGTTCCAGCCCAGTGTCTGGACTTATCGATGAATCAACTGAGCCCGAGTTGGGCGAAGAGCTTGAAAGACGGGGACGCGGTATCGCCACCACAACCAAGTTCGTGCTACCCAACCTGGCGCTCAGTTTGCACCATCCTGGATGCGGCTTGTACATCTTGATCGTGCTAAGTTCAGGTTGGATGCGCAATCCGAGCTCTAATTAAGGGCGTAAGCAATGCCGTATCGTCGTATCTCCCGCAGATGCCACGACGTTCGACACTTCTTTCAGACATAGCGTCATCTTGCTCCTGCCAATCCCTCGCACCTAGCATGTCTGGCAGCCGGATATCCGAGGGAAAGGTACACCTATCGCAAGTCCGTTCCGGTTTTAGCCATAGGACATATCGGGTCCCATCCCTTGTGTTGGCGTGCGGCCCCTGGGAGAATCGCCGAGGGAAGTCCCACGCAAGATGCACCGCGGTGCCCTGGGTTCTCAGGCCACTCCAGCTGCGCACGCCCTTGGATGGCTCTTCGTGCGCTTGGTACGGGATCGGCAGTCGTTGTTTCGCATGCCAGATACTCCGCACCACTCCCGGGTGGAGACATAAGTAGGACGCCTCGCTCACGGGCGACGGCGCTGATGTAGCTGGGCTCTTCGTCACTGACCCACCGATGGCCTCGATCACCCTGAACGATACGCTCGGCGCTGCGTTTCTCGGTGAGTGGGAGTGTGCATTTGATTGATTTGACCGACCCTCTCGTCCTCTCCTGTCGTCACGCTCACATATCTACAGGCAACATTGCAGCGGCTTGGTGAGTCCCGTTATGCGACAGATATTGAGTGGATGCGTCCTCACGCGTATCAAGTTTCTATGGTATCACCATCCTGCAGACATGGATTTACTACGGCCGCAACGGTTCCGACAGGGTGTATCTGAAGGTTTTGGTGAGTACAGGTTAGCGAAGCCGGATCACTATTCGTCGCTCATCGAGGCAATCCTAGGTGTTCGTTTTATGGTACGAAGGACGTTCATTTTACGCTGGCCTCATAGCTCATTTTTGTGTCTTCAGGGCTCTGGATAGCCTCCATTTGGCGCTGGTCACACACGCGGTATACGTCTACGCCGTAACAGACTTTGCCAACCTCCTTGCTCTGGAAATGCCTATCTGGTACGACGAATCGTCGACTCAGATTTGCCGAGATTCGCTCACAGAACTCTATTAGGAGTATTTTGGTAAGTTGTTGAATCGGTTTGAAGGCAATCTGCAAAAGACACCTCTGCAACTTCTACCCGTTCCGCAGATTCAGGTTGTCGTGACGGTAAGCGTCGCTCTGTCGTTGCCTCCTATGCAATGTTCGTGCGGAACTCATGGGACTGTTACAGGGTATCAGCGACTTACTCGTGAGAGGGTATGCGACGTCTACTTCTACTCTTCCTGGGATATTGCCACTGACATACAATGGACCCGTATGACAGGATATTCTGCCAGCGGGTTTGGAGATGTACGGTCAATCATGATCGCAGTTTTCGCGTTCTAACGCATCCTATGTGCAGTGAGCAACAGAAATTGGCCCCTGATGATTGCAATCGTGAGTGGTCGAAGCCAGTACTCTGCTGTGTGTAGGCTCATAACTCTGTACAGGTCGTGACGACCCTGACAGTCTTCGGTAAGTCTCGATGGGTTGCGGGATTACTGGGTGCTCATTTCGGTGATGAGGACAGGAGGCAGCATTGGTAAATGCAGCTCGCAATCCACTTGCTATATCGCTCACCGTTTCCGATAATAGCATTCGCAATCAAGGGGTGCGTCAGTTTCCGAATGTCGAGAACGGTCACTGACCCTGAGTGACTGCAGGTTTTCCTTGCCCGACTACTTCGCTCTATCTAGGATATCGGTACGCACTGTCGCTTGAGCTCGATTATAAGCCTACCAAAACCGCTCACGCATTGCAGGACATCCTATACATCAGCTTGGGAGTCGGTGTCGTCGCAGATATCCTCATCGCCGCGTCGATGTGCGTCCTCCTAGCAAAGCGCCGAACGGGATTCGCAAAGTAAGCGTAGTCGGCGTAGTCTTCCCGGTCCTTCCTCACCGGACCACCTAGGACCGATTCGATGGTGCGGGTTCTCATATTGTACAGCGTTAACACCGGCGCTCTCACGAGGTATGTCATCCGATTGGCCTGTGCGTCTTCTTGTTGCACTTCGCGCCTGACTTGACTTCCTCAGCCTCTGCGCGTTGATTTGCCTTATCACCGTGAGCCCCTTCGACTGTGAGCCATGCGGAATGTAGCTTACATCGACATCGTCGCAGTACGCCACTATGCCTGACAACTTCATTTTCATCGGGGTCTACTTCGTCCTTCCCAAGCGTAAGCCAACGCAACGCGTCATTTTCCCAGGTCACTCACGCCCAATATAGTTTTCCTGAACTCTCTGCTCGCAACCTTGAACGCGCGGCGTCCACTGCGAGAAGCGGGCTCCGGGCCAATGGTCTCGATTCCCATCTCGACCACGTCGAATTCGCGCATGTCGCATTCTGGTATGCCGCAGTATAGCCCTGGAGCGCGGGAAGATCAGGTCAGTCTGATTCCCCCTGTCAGCGTTGAGGTACTGATGTACTGACTTATATCGTCCGTGGTTACAACATCCGCCGACTGTGTCCAGATGGGCCTCCAAATTCAAGTTCATACATCTACAGAGCTGAAGACAGATCCCGAGCCGCATATCGGAGACATTGAGGTAACGTACCATGTTGAGTGTGTTTTGCGATGTAGCTCACTAACATATTGTTCCTGCTTGCGCTCGGGCCTACAGATTAGAGAGAAGGCTTGGGCAGACATATATGCGAGACAGCAGGACTCCGTTGCGATCACAGTCTGAGACGTGCCAGACAGTTCTCATCTAGATACCATCCCATACGAGCACTCAATCTGCTTCTAAGTCCGCCTTCAACTGAACCATCCGCTCAGGCGCACCCTCGAGATGTGCCTCGCATTGCCTCAGCTCATCTTATGCGTAAGTAGGTGCTACCTCTCCGGTATCTTAGACAGACGGCGTCAGCGCCGTAATCAGCGGCCATCCACCACCCCGTGCTTCTCTTCTTGCCCTGACGAGAACTGAATACATTCGCAAACTCGGAAACTCAGCATGTCAATATTCCCACAGATCAAGCCGTCATGTGTATGATTGAGCTTGTCTTAATATGTCGAACTGACCAACTCCCTGTCTTTGCGGAGTTTTCTGCAGCTTCTTGTCCTCGGATGTTCTGCAGGCGGGTACGCTTATGTCGTCGTCGTGGCTCAAAATTCTGTGAGTGCTACATATATTACAATTCGATTTAGCATCGGCCGTCGCGCTGACGGTCCTTCGTGCCAGCTAGCGTTCGCCTTGCTTGAATCGGAGGATGAAGAAATATGGTCTTTTGGACATACTAGTACTGGTCTTGTGCCAGCCGCTGCCCCTACCCAACATAGAAGTTGGATATCTGGACCAGTGAAGTCAGGCACGCGACGTCACACTCAACCCTGTCAATCGAAGGGTGCTTGCAGTATACATAGGGTGCCTTGTCCAAGGTGGAATCGCAGACGGCCCTCCACCTCCGTTTCTCCCATCCTGCTGCTGTAACCGATGGTGCCGATACCGATATCCCTCAACGAGACCTTGGGCGCGGCGTTTGTCGGTACGGCTTGCATCGCCTCTTCCGTCTCCCAGACTGAATTGGGGTACCCGACGCAGGAGATATTCTAGCAGCTTGGTGAGTACTTGCGTAGTGTCATTATTATGCCGCGACTTACGTTGCGCCCATATACCAAGCCTCTATGGATTGACGACTTTGCAGACGCTGATATACTTTGGGAGAAGTCGCAAGGATCCTCTTTTACTGAAGAGCCTGGTAAGCCCGGCTCCCTGGTCGAATCTCAGGTTGCTCATCTCTTCGCCCTAGGTCATACTCCTATGGTATTTCACTCTCATGCGGCACGATCACAGCATAGCGTGTTAAGGCTTCTCGTTACAGGGCGCTTGATTCCTTACATCTCATCCTGGTCTCGCATACGGTATACAGCTACACTATCACCAACTTTGGGAATGTACCGGCACTGCTCAAACCAACGTGGTAAGCCCATAGCTCGCATCATGTAGCCACCTTGTGCCAAATAACGAGCATCGTCTCTTGTACGCAGGAGTGTGATTGTGAGTGCAAAATTCCAATATCGTCTAAACTCATGGGAAGCCGACGCGTCGAATAACTCGCAAGGGCCAAGTCTTTGTAACGGTGAGTCTATTGCAGCTGAGACCATCCACTCGTACAATAAGGGCGTATATAGGGTGTGAGCGATGGCATCGTTAGAGCGTAAGCAAAGCCACTGCGATTTAGAGGGAGCCAGATTTGTACCCACATTCCCTGAAGGATCTATTGCTACCGCATCTGGATGTGTAAGTCTCATCCTCGTTGACCACGCATCACTGTTGAGCTTTCCTCAGTCAGCGGAAGAAAATGGATAATCTCCACGGCGATCGTGAGTTAATGTCCAAATTTAGCGATGTGCCGGAAATTTGTGAAGTCTTACGTTGCCTTAGGCTATCGGTACTCTCACCACGTGTGGTATGTGAAGCACACCCTCGGATAAAATTGTGTAAATGACTCGGCTTGTAGGTAGCAGTTTAGGTCCGTGAGCATCCCTTGCGTGGATCCCATCATGTCCCTGGTACGGTTTACAGATGGACTAAGTCGTCCCTTGTGCCACAGCGTATGCAGGATCAGGGTACGTGCGCTTTCGTGACATAGGTGCAACCAATTCAAGACTCTTTGCTCTTGCAGCTTGCGGGAGAACACGTTCATCGAGCTCGAACGATTCTCTGTGCGTTGTTTCAGCGTCCTCTTACAGCCCACGAGCGACCGTGGACAATTCACCTGATTCCTGACAGTGGTTGTTGTACTTCTCTCTCTCTTGGGCGTTCGTCTCTGACCTTCTCATCGCCGCTACGATGTGTACACTTCTGGCGAAGCGGCGTAACGGGGCCCTCCGCAAGTGCGTGTAGATACAATTTTGTCCATGACAAACGTAGTGGTAGCTGACTTAGAGAACTGGATCCAGGGTGGACCATGCTATCCGCGTCCTCATTCTGTACAGCGTCAACACTGGAGTACTGACCACGTGAGTTGCGTGGAGTCTCAATCCTATGTGAACAAACCCCGCTGACGATCGGTTCTTCCTCAGGTTGTGCACGCTGATGGCGCTCATCGCGGTACGTTCTTAAGCGAGCAATTTGAACTCCGTCAGTTTGCTCAGAGCAGCACGGCCGAACGCTAGTACGCCGTATCACCACACACGTTCATCTATATCGGCTTCTACTTCCTCTTACCTAAACGTGCGTAAGCCTCTGTTCACGCAAAAACATACCGCTCAATCCGCACAGTGCTGCTGAACTCGATCTTGGGGGCGTTGAATGCCCGGAAGACGCTCAGAGAGCAGATGTCGGGGGGTGTAGTGTCTATACCTCTTCCTAGCATCTCTGGATCGGCAGAAGTATCCGCTGATATGACGGCTGCAGGCGCACAGGTGAGCTCTTTTCGAGTGCTCATATAATGGCCACAATGATCCGACGAGTCCATACGTTACTGCACGCAGAATGGCAGATTCACCTCTGCCATACTTGACCGTGGTAAGGCTCCTTCGGACATGGATTCGGTAAGACCTAAATTTACTCCGACACCGCGTCCGCGGTCGACGCGCATATCAGTAACTGAGGATGCATTCCAGGAATTCGGCACGTAGTCAAATGTCGGGCAGAGACCGCATACGCTACTCGCCTCCCGGAAGTGCTTCATGGCTTATGTCTCCGCAACGAACGGCATCGTCTGCGCGACTCGATTGTAATTATTGGAAAGCCAGGAGAGCTCAATCGAGATTGGAGCGTGGCTCTCTACTACATGATTCTGGGATTCGATCGCACCTGTGCGAACATCCTCGTCGCTGCTATCAAGCGATCGGACAGATCGCAGTGCACAACTACGTCGCATCGACACCAGCGTTCCTGCGCGGCGCGTCGACTTGGCTTTCTCAACTTCTACCCGTTCCATTTCTTCGTATTCTCAGTCTCTCCGACTGTTATCCATGCTCAACATAACGATACTGGCGTCCTTGTAGTGAGCAGTACACCGCCGCACCTCGCTTTAACTTCCCAGGCCGCCCATATCCAGTGTCCATCGCGAGAGCGAGATCCGGACCCAGCATGAAGGCATTCATTCCTATCTCAAGCACGTCCAATTCGCGCGGGTTGCATTCTAGTGCGCCCCAATATAGCCGCGGCGCGCGAGAAGATCAGGCAAGTCTGATCCCTGTCAGTCTTGAGGTACCGATATGCTGACGTGCTTTCTTGTGGTATACGATATCTTGGATGCCTCTAGATGGGCCTTCGGGATTCAAGTTCGTGCAATTGGGAAGTAGAAGTCAGATCCTGAGCTGCAGATCAGAGACATTGAGGTAGTGTGGTTCAACATATGGATGATACACATAGCACCTCCGCTTGGTCTCACCGCACCAGATGGCAGGAGGTCGTCATGCAGGCATCTATCGAAGGGTGCATTCGGTTGCAATCACCGCCTGAACCGTATCTGACGGTTCACATCTGTTCCATGGCAAGGCAAGACCTCCCAATACAAGCGCTCAATCTCCGCCTACACCCGCCCTTGCACCAACTCACCGCCTCACCTTACAGTCGCTCCGACTCGCCACCGGTCTCGTTTTGCGATCGCCGCCGGCCTCATGCAGGCTGTACCGGACTCCAACGCACTCTCGGAATTGGAATTCGGAGCCCTGTACTATGCGTAGGCGTTTGCAACACAGACAGGCCAGATAAGCGCTATCAACACCGTGACACGAGCGCCGCGGCAGCCCAACGCCCGTAGATGAGATGCGGGTGTATTGGCCACACAGCACCCTACGATCACAACGCCGTGCGCTGAGGAACAACCACAAGTGATAGACCTGCGTATTTTGTAGCCTAATTGTTCTCCATGCTGAAAAGGCTGCCGCGTCAGGCTTACTGTATTTCTTCCTCAGCGAATTGGTTCAACGCACAAAAGTGAGGTCAGTAGTTGCTCCGTGCTATGAATGCTCATCACACATACTCATTGGGATTGCAGGATCCGGGCCTGTTGACCAGTTTCTATATTTTCCGGGGCAGAGACCACGGGTCCGAGTCCGCGAGCCAATGGGATCCATCTGGCACCGGTTTTGTATCTACCGCTGGCTTACACGCCATCAATTTTTAACAACTCGACCACCGACTCCAGGCACGCAACGTCACGTCTACGCCCGTCAATCAAGGGAGACCTCCAGTATACATAGGGAGCGCCATGCCATCTAAGGCTGAGTCACCGCTATCTCTCCCCGTGGTTCACATTACCCCCACTGCGAACTAATGGTGCCAAAACCGATCTCCCTCAATGACACTCTGGGCGCGGCGTTCATCGGTACGATTTCCATCGACCGAAGTGATGGCTATATACTGACGAGATAGATGACAGGGGATATTCTTGCAGCTTGGTAAGTTTTCAGGAGGTTGAATGAGTGAAATGTGGTACGAGCAATGAGCCGTTATATCCACCTAGCCTGTACGGATTGACGACGTTGCAAACGTTCATATACTTTGGGCGGTGCCGTAAGGATTCTACCGTCATGAAGGGCCTTGTAAGTCCTACCGTATCGTCACATTCCCAGCAACTGAGCTCGCCATTCTAGGTTACACTCTTGTGGTATTTGCCCTCCATGCACAGTGATCAGAGAAACGTGTATCTTACGGGTTTCATGTCTAGGGCACTCGACACCTTGCACCTGCTCTTGATATCGCATACGGTGTACAGCTACACTATATCCAACTTCGGGAACATACCTGCATTGTTGAAGCCAACGTGGTGAGCATGCCGCCCATGTCTTCTAGTTGACGTCTTGGGCGATGGGTACTAGCGCTCACACTTGACGCAGGAGCGTCCTTGTGAGTAATTCATGTCGGCATTATCCAGACCTGGCTGGAGGCTAAGTCTTGAGCAAAAGGCTCAGGTCCTTGTGACGGTAAGCCTGCTTTGGCTCAATGTTAGTTCCGAGCCACCTGATAGCGATGCACCTAGGGAGTGAGCGACGGCATCATCAGAGCGTAAGCACAGCAATTAATGTTCTCAACACATATCGAGGCCTGACGGAACGTTCTTCCAGCCTGTATTGCTATCGTATATGGATAGGTGAGCATCTTCTCGTCAACTACCAGCTACCACTGACGTATCGTAGTCAGCGGAAAGAATTGGCTGGTTTGTGCGGCTATCGTGAGTTGATCAACGGATTCCCAAACCGGCTTTCTGGTCACGACCTAACATCAATGCAGGCCATCGCTTCTCTCATCACGCTGGGTACGTCATGATAACCTCGACACCAATATAGTTCCTGACTCGCTTGTAGGCAGCAGCCTAGGTGCGTAAACGTCTCGTTAAGCGGTTGCTATCAAGTCCCTATAATCAGACATCAATGACACTCATTACTCTTCATGTCACAGCGTACACCATCGTAGGGTATGTGCGCTCTTGTCATGCACTGGTCGTGGCCCATTGAGGAACCCTTGTTCTTGTAGCTTGCGGTCAGACACGTACATCGACCTCGAAAAGTTCTCCGTACGTCTCAAACATTCCTACTTCGCCCTTGAGTACCGAGTGCCAATGTCAATCTAACCTACCTCTTYRTAGTGGTTGCTGTATTTCTCCCTCGCATGGACGTTCCTGTCCGATCTCCTCATTGCCGTTACTATGTGCATTCTACTCTCGAAGCGTCGCTACGGGAACTTCCGCAAGTGCGTGCAAGTACAACCTTGCTCACAGTTGACTGATCAATAACTCGCTCGGGAAATCGGTTCTTAGAGTCGACCATACGATCCGTGTTCTCATCTTATATAGTATCAACACAGGTGCTCTGACGACGTGCGTCACGAGACCGCCATTCGCTGTGTACACTACTGACATACCATCTACCTCCAGGTTATGCACTTTGATGGCCCTGATCGCGGTAAGACCCAACCCTCGCAGTTTGTACCCTCTGACCTTGCTTATAACGGGCCGGTTCGTTATCAGTACGCTGCGTCGCCGCACACATTCATTTATATCGGCTTCTATTTCTTACTCCCCAAACGTGCGTCGATCTCCGTTCTCACAAGGTCACTATCCGATAAACGCTGATCCCCGGGCAGTGCTATTGAACTCGGTCTTAGGGACACTGAATGCCCGTAAGACGCTCCGAGAGCAGATGTCAGGAGGTGTAGTGTCTATACCCCTACCTGACATGAGCGGATCAGCGGAAGCATCCGCTGACCGGACATCTGAGGGCGGACGGTTCCATGAGGTGAGCCGTCTTGAGTTGTTTAATGGCTACGATGACGCGACGAATGGTGAATACCTCACTTCATGCAGATCCACAGATCCGCGTCTGCTGTTTTAGACCGCGGCAAGGCCGGTATTCCTGCGGGGGCGGACTGTATAGTGATAGGCCCGGTAAGAGTTTGGTTCCTGACGACATAGCGCTTGTGGCTGACGTACATTTTATTGGTGAGGCATCCCGGGCGATCGACGCTTAATCCTGTTGTAGGAAATAAGAGAGCCTGGTCTCTGGTCCGCATACGTCGCCAGCTACGCCCGACTTGATTGTAGTCGCCTGAAGATCGGCGAAGCTCAATCGAAATACGAGCGTAGTCATCACGTCTCTCGCTGTCCATAGCCTCTGGTTTAGAGAACAAGGCAGGTAAAGATGTGTTGCGAATCAGCAACTGACGCTTTCACGAGATGCGGCCTCCTATTGGCCGGTGTTTCTTCCAGATGCATCTTCGCGTCCCAACTAGGTTCATCCGAGCTTTCACTGATTAGTAGCTTCGTTTGCTACCGCGCACTCTTCAAATGCGACGCGTGCGGAACGCAACTGATTGACCCTGATATCGCTATAGTGTCTCACCATGCCGTGCCACTCTTCGAGATTGAGTCCACTTCGATTTCCCCCAGCGTAGGCTAGGTCTGTTTTGCCAGGGTGCTCAACTCCTGTGTTGTTGTGCTGCACTCGCTGCTCGCGACCCTGAAATTGTGGCAACCATTGCGAGCTCCGGACTCACGACAGCAGTTCCCATCACCACTACGTCCACACGCGTGTGTCGCGCTCTGATAAAGTGCTGGTGCACGAGTATCGGGTTAGTCGGATTTCTCCTGTTCATATCGGGGGCTTGGTTCACTGACTTCCTGCGTCAAATTACACAGCAGCGGGTTTAGGTAGGACAGCATAAAACGGTTTGGTTTGGATCATTGATTCTGAGCTTCTACGCTCAGTACTGAACAGATCTCGACTGACGAAGGCTATGGAAGAGCCCAGGATCCGGAATCGGTCACCCACAATCACAATCTGATGCGTGCCAGACGGACCGCCTACTAGACAGAATCCTATGCAAGGCTTCGATCTGCTTCTGCCTCGATGAGCCAGCATTTGACTGATACTTCCACCCCACGACGTAATGTATCGTGTGATTCATCTGGTACACACGCATCGAATCGACCAACTTTCGCCCTCAATGATTAATCTTCTCCTTCTAGTACTCGCACATGTGGTAGTAGAACAAGATTTGTTCACAATCCCTCGGAGTGGCTTTGAATGACGGTAGTAAGTGCTACAATATCAGAATCTGGTCCAATATTGACTGCGGTCTCGAGCCTGGGGGTGTTTGCTTTTCCTGAAGCGGCAACCACAAGCTTGTAGGCTCTCCCGGCGCCGGTGTCCTACCAGCTGCCCGTCTACCTGTATACGGCTACCATACAACCTGACCGGTTGAGCCAGGATTGCAGCATCACACCAGACCTCAGGAGCCATAGCATATATAGGGCACTGTCTCCAAGGCCGTCGGAGCTAGTATCCCTCCATCCCCGGCCTGTGCCCTTCCCGCTACGAGATGGTGGCATCGCCAACATTCCTCAACGAGACCTTGGGCGCGGCTCTCATCGGTACGTCGGTCGTCGTCCACTCCATCCCATGCAACGATTGTACTGAGCATGTCTTGCAGGGCTCATTCTAGCAGCTTGGTCAGTCTTCCCATGGCTGAGCGATACTATTCGTAGTACGCTGTCGCTGATCTCTTCCTCGCCTATCAAGCCTCTATGGATTGACGACCTTGCAGACGTTCATCTACTTTGGGAAATGCCGGAAGGATTCTGTGGTACTCAAGAGCTTGGTGAACCCCGCCACTTCGTCATACCTTACGAGTCAAAGGCTGAGTCACCTCTCCGTCATAGATCACAATCCTATGGTATTCACACTGATAATTCCCGGTCGTGGTCGTGAATTCAAATCTTCTCATGTCAGGGCGCTCGATACCTTGCATCTACTCCTGATTTCGCATGTCGTGTACAGCTACACTATCGTCAACTTCGGGAATGTGTCGGCATTGCAGAAACCAACGTGGTGAGCTCATGACTTGTATGATGGTGCTGACATGCTGTACATCAATTAAACTACTTTCACTCTTGAACGCAGGAGTGTGCTCGTGAGTAATTGTTCTAGCCGCTTCGTCGAAAGTTATGAGATGGTAATGCGCCGCACGGAAGGTTCAAGCCCTAGTAACGGTAAGTCTACCATGGATCAGATCACTTTGCGGTACCACAATGACATCACGATGGCACACGTAGGGCTTAAACGACGGGATCATCAGAGGGTGAGCAAGATGTTTACTGTTCGACGACCGGCCGAGCCGAGCTCTGACTACCCATCTCTCAAGCCTGTACTGTTATCGCATATGGATGTGTGAGCATCATTCTTGCTTATCCACCAACTACTACTGATGCTTCTCAGTCAGCGGAGGGAATTGGTTGATTTGCACAGCCATTGTAAGCCGCATTTCTAGGATTCAGCCCTCGGTCCGTGTACTCTGACATGGATACAGGCTATTGGTACCCTTGTCACATGTGGTACGTACTGATGCTCCTCCGGGGCAAGATCGTGTCACTAATTCACCTCCAGGTAGCACTTTAGGTTCGTGAGCGCCTGGAGTGGTTGCGCGTTCTTGTTCTCGCATTGAATAACCTCTCGTGTTGCAGCCTACACGACCAAAGGGTGCGTGCCCTTCAGTGAATGAGTCACATTCGACTAAAGGTACCTGTTGTTGTAGTCTACAGATGGACACATTCGTCCAGCTCGAGAAGTTTGCTGTATGCCGCTGCAACATCTCTCCTTTCTGAACGTCAACGTCTGACACATATCCGCAGTGGTTGTTTTATTTTTGCCTCTCCTGGTCATTCGTCGCGGACTTGCTCATCGCAGTCACGATGTGTATTCTGCTTGCGAAGCGGCGCCATGGGGCATTCCGCAAGTACGTGCAGATACATCCTCGTTCGCAGCTAAGCTAGTAGCAGCTGACCCTCATTATCATCTCTAGAGTTGACCAAACCATCCGCGTCCTGATCTTATATAGCATCAATACCGCTGCACTGACCACGTGCGTTATGAGTAACCTCACCTGCTAATAGACTTACCTTCCTGACGAACATTTCGCATTTAGGTTGTGCACGTTGATAACCCTGATTGCGGTATGTCCTCACAAAAGTAATAGGTACCTGTGTCTGTTCGTTGAGAACGGTTTGGCTCGACATCAGTACGCTGTATCACCACACACGCTCATCTACGCCGCTCTCGATTTCCTATTGCCGAAGCGTGCGTAGACCATTGTCATATAAGCCCACTGCATGGTGAATGCTTATCCCCACACAGTACTTCTGAACTCGTTCTTGGCGACGTTGAACGCCCGCAAGATGCTCCGGGAACAAATGTCGGGAGGCGTGGTGTCCGTACCCCTTCCTGAAATCAGTGGATCCGCGAATGCGTCTGCTGATGGGACATCCGAGGCCGTGCGGTTCCATGAGGTGAGCTCTTCCTGAGCACGATGCTTGAGAATTCAACAAATTGTTCACCTGGCCCCTATGCAGAACCGCAGGTTCCCTTCCGCCGTATTGGACCGTGGCAAGATGAGCATTTCTGCAGGGACCGATTGCATTGTGATAGGCCCGGTAAGACCTGGTTTCGACGCCGCATCTTGAGCTGAGGCGCGTTTACTGATCAGACTTTTCAGGAATACGAACCTTAGATGGATGTCGAAAGAAGCGACACGTCTTGCTAAATATCTTGAATGTGCCTCTTGCTTAGTGCCTGTGCTATGAATCAGCGACAACGGGCCGTCGCCATTAACAGTGGATACAATCTGATTGTCATGATAGACTCAACAACCAACTCAAAAGTTATTCGAGATTCGGGCCTGGTTCCATTCACTTGCCATAATCGAATGGGGAAATAGACAGGTGTCGCGACGGAGGTCTACGCGTCTACTACGAGCGAGAGACAGTAGAGACAGTGAACGGTTGAGAGCAATCGGAGTTTCAATCCATATTAACGCTGCTACCGAAGCCCATACAGCTCTATATATATTGTCAACACTTAAGATACAACCCTCACCGGTTTGAGCTCAGGGTGCACCGGTGCACCATCCTCCCTTATCCTGCCTCGAGGCCTCCTAGCGCAATCCTGGTGCTGTTCAGCACAATGAAGTACGCTTGCATCGGATTGCACCTGCAGATTGCTGAGAGACCTACGGAATCTAGGCTCGTGACGCTTTTCAGCTGGATACTGGACGCCGCAAGTTTGAGCATGAATCTCGCTTTTTGCTGACATCCTAATCGTCGCGTAGATGTACACCCGACCTGCGAGCTGAGCGCACCAAGCCATACTGGATACGTCCGATGGTTTCGAGATCATGTTTGCGTGCTATACAGCGTGCTGCGTCAACTGACTCGGCTTCTTCCTTGCAACCGATCATCGCAGGAAGCAGGTTTCAATCCTGCGGCGTCGGACCCATATATTCGCGAAATCTTCCATGACCGGGCCCTCTCCCACAGGAGCGACGCAGTTGTTTGCAAGGCGGACCATCTCCTGAGGCAAGTGTATCGGATGGTATGTGAGCTATCCATGGCTAAATATTTACGGACGTCTTTTCTACCATCCACAGCACCGCAGCGTGGCTTTTGCCGGACCAAATCGTGGCAAGACCAGGACTTCTACTGAGTGCATCCTGCTAAGCACGGTGGGACTTGAGATCGCTTCGAAGCTGCATACATCTCTTGGCTGATGCGTCTCGTTATTGAGGCATCTCCGGAATCCGACGCTTAGTCACGTTTCACTGAGGCATGCTCCTTCTTCGTCATCGGCTGCGTTTGATTAACCACAACTCAGCGAACAGAGACGTTGCTGACGCGACTCAATTGTCATGACTGGGAGATCGGCAGAGGTCAATCGAAATTCGAGCGTGTTTGTCACTCGTTCGGCTGGCTTCCGAGAGTCGTTGCGACAATACGCGGCGCGGATGCAGAAGTGACGCTCGCACAGGGTTACACCTGCTGGTTGCTGGACTTACAGGTTCGCGTAAGCCTTCGATCGCCGCAGGACAGTTTGTCCGGAGAGCTGTATCACAGGCGTCGCCATGCCGAAGTGACTGAAAGCAGTGAAGGTACGGTTCACCAATTCACATGAAAGACGAACCTGACACTGAAGGCGAGTTGAGCAGTAGCCGATGCCGCGGTCAGGGGCCGTCCAGTGCCAGCCTGAGACTGCGAGCTCGCTGAGATTGATGCCCTCGCAAACTCGTCACGCCGCACATGTCAGCTAGCCTTTTGCATGGGAAGTGTGTAGCGACAAGCGAAAAGCACTGTAACCTCGCAGCCCGTAATAGGCGAAATGACGGTAGTGCACACTCTAACGTGCGACTAAATCGTGTCGGGCCTCCGAGTCCTATGCGGGGTTGCACCTCGCATGAGTCTCTCTCACCCACAGCTGTTCAAGCGTCGATTGGGTGGGCTTGCGTTTCCACGCCTGATTCACTACGTTGGGCAATCAGGAGAAAAGGCCTAACCGGCTTCAATCGGCGTGTGATACTTCACAACCATTGCCCAGTCTATTCGGCGCTCGATGCTCACACGTTTGTGATAATAATCGTCTGTGCAGCCTCGCAACTCCAGACGCAGTCGAACGACCCTGGAACAATGCTCCCATGGAGTGAAGGAAACAGCCACGACGTGCTCACTGGTTTGTCAGTGTATTCATTCAGTACTTGAATGACCTCGCCACAAGTCCCCACGGAGCGCGACAGCCACACCAGCCAGCAGCGATCATGAAGCGTGCAGCGAAGGTGCGGCTGCCTCGCCTCTGCGCATTCAANCCCCCCATTCACATGTCTGCTGACCTGTCGTCCGAACCCACAGGAAGCACGCGATGCGCAAAGGAAGCCCCAGGCTAGATACTGTATCGCAAGATCCGAGCCACACCATGGTACCAGACTCCCAAGCTTCCGCCGGCTACAGGCTCAACGCACATGGGACGCGCAGCCACTGCCCATGCATGATGCAGCGGTGCACCCTCGGGTCCTGCGGCACGACGGCGACTTCGCCCACCGTCTTTTTCGGGCTGCGAGATTGTACGATCGTATGCGATGGCCCCGCGCAGCAAGCCACTCGTGAGCACCACGATGGCCACCCTCCCTTGGTGGCCCGTTCTCGAGCCCACCTCGCTACCCCGTCCGGGGGCTCATCTGACCTGTAGGTCCGAGCCTGAGATCTCGAGAACCCAGCTTATGCGAGGCCGCCACTGTGGATTGCCGCGGACGACCGGTCGGCTGGCAGTAGGCCATGCCGTCGACACGTCCAGGACCTGCCGCAAGCGGCTGCAGCGGATTTAGTGGCCGGGTTCTCCTCGCCTCGTGCGCGCTGCGGGACCGCTGCGACACCGCTCATGCTCGTTTCCGTGGCTAAAAGGCGTCATGCAGGCGCTCCGCGGGCACTTTCCGGGCATCGAAGGAGCTATAGCAGACGGGAGGTGCTACGCTGGTACTACGGACGAGTAGGAGCTTCGGGCTGCAGGAACGTGCATCTCTTTCTCGCCCGCTGTAATGGCTACACATGTGGCTGCTGCACTGCTGCATGCTCAGGAAGCTCAAGTTAGCTTCCGAGTCCCCTGTTGGCCTGGAGGAGCCTCGTGCTCGGTTGGCCGCACAGTCTTCCTTCTGAAAGTGCCTCAGGCAAGGCGAGTCCAACAAGACCCGCCTTGTGCCCTACCGGACCTTCTGAACTCAGGCCCCGAATGAACGGATGGAAGTCGAAGACGCTCTTCGCATGTTCAGAGGCGACCGTCCTTGTGAATAGAGCTACAAGCATCGCGCGTTCGAAGCACGATACTCGGATCTCTTGCTTCACACACTGATACCGCGAGCACTCCGAGGGGGTCATAATCTAAAATCGTGATATCGTATTGTGGTATCGTGAAGGGCGTATCTATCCGTAACGAGTCGTAAAGCAGGAGTAAGCAGAGAGAAGAGATAAACAACATTGGCTACACGGGTGAGAGTAGGTCAGCTGTAAGATCGAGCGTCCTAGGACGAGAGATAGGAGAGAGATTAGAGTCGAGCTCCACGAGAAGGTGAGTGAGACTGGAGGAGGAAATCAGGGAGACGAGAGCGAGGCAGAGGGGAAGCAGAACGGTGAGATGGAGCAAAGAAACAGAACAAAAGAAGTAAAGGAGAGGAAGGGAAGCAAAAGAGGTATCGAGAAAAACGGGGAATAGGATGCCAGGAATGCCGGGGGGTAGCGCGGTGTGCAAAGCCTGATGATCCCGATATGTACAAGGAAATAAACGAGGGCTAAGTATATACGGGGAGAAGGTAGAGGTATGTGCATCCGAAGTCAATCCATGACGAGCATCAACCAAAANGGGGTAGAGTGAAGAGGCGAGAGCGAGAAGCAGGGAGCAGCAACTATGTATATCGTGTACTATATCCAACGACGAGAGCACAATGAGGAATAAGTGATCCGATGAATCGA
>JAPEVG010000496.1:0-21867 GCA_029747595.1 Trametes cubensis
ACAAATGCTGCAGCTAGGTTCACACCCGTGTGCGACTGCGTTCAGCACCGAGTGCATTAATTAGAGTGTTAAATGTTGTATTCTCCATGAATATTATGTACTCACCACTGCTAGCTCAACAAAATCAAGGAGCATGCTCATAGGGACGCCGTCTTTCTCGAAATGGACCCCTAGTGCTATATATGCACGATGGTTCGGAGACGTCCACCCATCCGTTGTGAAGCTGACGCGGCCTCGATAGTTCTGCATGGGTGATGGTACTAAGCAACTGACAGCACGGATCAGACTGATGAAACGGAGTACCTGGAAGAACTCAGCTATGCGGTTGCGCGTGCGTGCGAAGACTTCTTTCACATCCCGGGAGACAGTGGCTGCGGACGGTAGCTTATATCCTGGCCGTCCTGTAAGCATCAGCTCACGGAATCCGCGGTCGTCGACTATGCTGAACGGCCGTAGACTCTCTGAGACCCAGCGGACGATCTCAACCCTGGGTACGCAGCCACTAACTCAGTCCTATTATGCCAAAGTGGATTACTTCGCACTTACCTTGTCTCCACTGCTGTATGTGCGCGGTGACTGTAAGTCACCTTACCCTTCTCCTTTCGCTCAAAGAACACCGTGATTTTGCCGTCCTCAAGGTAACTCTTCACAGCGTGCTGCGCGTCTTTGACTGTCTTCGCCCCAAGGAGCTGCTTGGCCACATCTTCACCGAAGCACTTGTTAGCATGCTTATGCATGTTTCCCGTAGATTTATGGTCCTGAGTATCGAGATACCGGTCGATCTTGTGGCCGCATTTCTTACATGCGAACGTGTGGTACCGCCGCTGAGGCTCACCGGATGGTAAGCTGACAGAGAATAAAGCATATATGGGAGCCAGCCAGCCTTTCTGCATGCGGGCTACAATAGGATATATTCGATAAATATTTGCAAGACCGGCTACTTCACTGTGGACATACCTAACTCCTCTGCGGCAGTCTCCAGCGCCCTGGGACTCTCACTCTCTGACCCACCATCCTCCTCACTTGAGCTGTGTTCATCCTCTGCAGTCGAACGATGGGTGGACGCCTTTGGCTTATCCTCTGCATATAATCTATGAGTTGAATTTGCAACTGAAGCATTCAGATAGAGCAGTACCTGCGCGTTTTTTCGCCTTTTTTGCTGCAGGTAGCTTTATGGCCTCCTGCGATGACAGCGTGGGATTGCCAGTGTGCTTTCGTTTTGACATGGGTGATGGAGAGCTAATAGTGCAAATTTTCCAGTCGCGCAGGGCCGAAGCTTTGGAACAGGCTGTGGCGAGCAGCGCCGAGCCGGCGGCTATGCCAGCCACACCGCCATCAAGAGTTTGGTACGGTTTCCTATAGCGGGTATACGGGTACACGGGTACATGCACACGGGTACGGGTAATCCTAGGGTATGTACCACGCCCACCCCTACCCAACCCGCGCCGTACCCTACCCGAACCCACCGCGGGTATACCCTACCCGTGCAGTTCACTACCTGCAGAAAGGTTTCAGCAATTGGTTCGTACACGGTCACATCATCAATCATGCTACCTTCAGTCGTTCCATCCATTCCGTCCATTGCTCACCTGATATCACAGTTGGCCGCTCTTAACCAAGGACAGCTTCTGCAGGAAGACGTCGCTATTCCAGACCCTGTCGTTCGCAAAGGGGCAGCTGTCGCGCTGGCTGGTCTGTACCGACGTTCTGAGGCAATGCGAGTATCTGGGACCTCGCAATGGACCCATGCCGAACTCCTGATGGAGTATAGGACTGACGAGCCAGGCGATCCGTTCGCTCAGGAGCCAAGGCCCCTGCGGCGACGGTACGACTTGGAGGGCCTTGAAGGCGAGGATAATGTTGAACCAGAAGACGTCCTCGAGCGGATCCTCTCGGATGCTACCTGGGTATTCAACAGCCAACAGCGCACCCATCTCTTCACGGTGCTCTTCTTCGCTACCAAGGCTCGTTTCATCTGCTGGGACCGCGCTGGTTACGTCGTATCTGAGCCCTTTGACTACGTCTCCGACCCTAGCAAGCTTATTCTCCTTCTCTGGCGCTTCGCTCGTATGTCCCGGCAACAGCGTGGTCACGACACCACGGCCAGCCGCATCTTTCCCGGCTGCGCCGACCACGAACTGATGATGGAGCGTGCCAAGCCACCGACGGTGAATGTGGAGGATGCTCCCACGCAAGTTCATGAACACGCACGCGCTGCATTCGCCGACTCTCTTGCTAATGCGGTATGCTGGCGCTTGAAAGTTGACGACGCCAAGAAGGGGCCACAGTACTTCCTCGTTGGCGAGCCACGCTTTCAATCTCCGGGACTCACTGGACGCGGGACTCGGAACTATGTCGCAATCGACGCCGCCGACCCATACGGTCCCTTCGTATACCTCAAGGATATATGGCGCATCGTCGGGATTAGCCTCCAGCAAGAGGGCGACGTTCTGGAGACTCTGAACGGCCCGGAAGACGGCGGCCCTGTGCCATTCGTTCCGACCGTTCGCTGTCACGGCCATGTGCGGCACCAGGAGGCGCAACACCAGAAGCTTTTTCAGGACACTCGTACTACGCACCAGTTGGGCAGCTTGGGTTCTAAATCAGCACCCCCACTGAAGACTCGTCGTCACTATCGCCTCATTGTCAACGAGGTCAGCCTCCCATTAAGCAGTTTCCAGCGCGGCAGCGAATTGGTAGGATTGTTCATGTGCGTCATAAAAGGTACGTATCCCTGCAATTCAAGTTTCCCGGGCTTTCGATTCCCCACCGAGCTCTAACACCCGCTCAAAAATCACAGCGCACGGCGAGGCTTTCACTCGCAAGGGATTCATACATCAAGACATTAGTGCAGAGAACGTACTCATATTTCCTACGCTGAGGCGGAGCCCGCGAAGTGGCGAGATGCAAGTAGTGCGGACGGGGTTACTTGCCAACTGGGAGTTGGCGAGGCACGTCGACGAGGTTGACGAGGTCGACCAGAGAATCCCTCAACCAATCCGCGTCGTACGTCGAGTCCCATCTTTGAGTTGGTTACTTCATCGGACTCACCGCTGCATATCATCAGGGAACTTGGCAATTCATGTCGGCGAATGCTTTGAACCACCTTCCGAAGATGTTCATCGTCCAAGACCATATGGAATCCATCTTTCATCTTCTGCTCTACCAAGCCATCCGGTACCTCCCAAGCAATTGCTACGACGTTCGCGATTTTGTCAGCGAATACTTCGACGCCTACAAACAGCAAGACGGCGTGTACTATGGCGGCAGACTGAAGATATTCGCTATGAGGAGAGGCCTACTGACGAATCCGCGATCAGAGCCCTTGCTGTTCTACCGATCAAAGCCTGGCCCTCCGACTGAGATTAGCAAGACTTCGAAAACCTCGTCAGTTCTTGAGGACGTATCGCCTACCACTCACACGGCGATTAGTGCTTCTATGCGCATGGAACACGAGACGGACTCGACGATACCTAGGACGTCTCAATCACCCATGGAGGAAAAACATGCTCCACACCCAATCAACGACCTATTAGACGACATACTCTGTTCCCTGAAAGCTCACTACGCTCTCTACCACTCCGAGGACCGTCCAACCCGCACCGCTACCGTCAATGTGGAATTGCCAGGACTTGAACAGGATACGAACACCAACAACATCATGTTCCTAATGCAAGACTTCGTGGAACATATCGACAAGGCCGGCGGTTTGAGACCAACCCGCGCTGTGCGCTCCTCTTCAACAGGCTCATTGTCTCCCGCCGAAAGAGCCGAAATGGAAGCCGACGCTGCGCTATTAGCGTCCCACAACGCTATGATCGATCTCTTCGTGGGTTACTATCAGGAGATGCAGAGTTGGCCCCAGAATGACCGCGTCCCGGATGCCCTCCGAAAATAATCACCGACCGGACACGCTGAGGATCGCGCCGCCGGTACACCCCCGCCTGTACTTGCTTCATAGTTACTAGGCCCCCACATCTCCTGCTCTCATGTACACTCCGAAACCGTGGCTGCTCGCATATCTTACTCCTTCTGTGTTCGACAACTGGTCAGTGAATGTCGAAATTCGAATAAGTACTGTACCCTCACGAAAGACCACCGCAGACTTAGGCTTGGACAGGCGAGGACTTGACACGTGCTGACTAATCACTCCCACAATCCCGCCACCGAGAGACGCCCTCCTCCACTCTCTTGCTACCACGCTAGTGACAGTCTAGTGACGCTGCTACCACCTCGAGCCTCGACCAACTTGCTCTCGCTGTTCCCAGCGAAGAAAGAGCACGGTTCACATACAATAAACTTGAGCCAACCATACAATCAATGTGCTCCTGCATGCTCCCTCGAGCTTAACGTTGTGGCAACATAGAAGCCTGAGCAAACTTGAAGCCAAACCCAGACTCTACTCCGAGAGGTATCCAGGTAATGAAGGATAGAAAATCTCCCCTCGAGGATTGGAGATGATAATGCGAAGATCACCGAGCTACATCCCGTAAGCGGTTTGCTCGCTCATAGAAGTAACGACTCACCGCTGAAATAGGCTCACTTGCTCCAATGCATAGGATTCGTCAGGTGTGTCCCATATTGTGATCCATGCGACTTCGAGATGGTACAAATCAGACCTAGTACAATTTTTGTGCTACGAAATATCGCATCAAGCATACCACGGCGATCCTAAACACGAATTCAGACATACATCATGCCAGACCAGGATCTCGAAACCTCATGGCGTCCACCCTTAGGACCTAATGCATACGGGCTACCCTTCCTGTGACCACGTCCTCATCAGCTCCCACCGCCGACCATCCCATACATCCGCACTCTCAAACATCCGCATCCGCCAAGGCGTACTCGTCGCCTTCTTGAACTCCTCCGTCTCGAAGCTCGCCGCCGAGTCCCACTCGTGCACTGCGAGATACTTCGGCGGTGTGCCCTTCGCGGCAACGGCTGCTGCGTCCGTGCCCTTCGCCGGTCCCGCGTTCCGGAGGACAAAGCGCCGGGAACGGCGCCATCCAGGCACTTGAGAGAGGAGTTCGATGTGTTCTTCATCATACCACTTGTTCAGCTCGTCCTCGAGTTCGGGCCGTATGGATATCTGCATCGTGACGAGGCACGGACCCGGCTCTCGCGCGTCGTACCCCTCCACTGGCGCGAACTCGGGCTGGAGCGCGACGTAGGTCCTACGATCCAGCAGCTGCACGCGCCGGATGACGTCTGTCTCGCGCGGGCTGCGTGTGCTCGCGAACGTATTGTACGGCGCCTGCTCGAGGACATCGGTCGACGCGAGGTCGTACGTAGCGAGGAAGCGTGGGCGCGCGTCGTCCGTCGCAGTCCAGCGCGAGGTAGAAAGAAAGGCGGGGATGGCCATGCGCAGGGGGACGTGCTCGTTGTCGTACCAATCGTGGAACTCGGCGTCAGAGAGGAGGGACCCGGGTTCGCCAAAGACGAAGAGGAGGCCTGCTTTGTCGGATTGAGTCGTCATGCTGATGACTTCTGCGGCTGGTGGTGGTGGTGGCGGCAGCGGAAGTGGTGTCACAGCTGTCGGTGGTGCTACACCTCGGTTAGTGCTATGGTGGGTGCGCCGCAGGTTGCAGACGACAGATGCGTTTGAGCGTGCGCATTCCCCCAAGGCGATGCAGTCTTATACGACGCCCAGTATTCAAGGAGTCCTGGTGAGACTCGGGCTGCCGGCTACGGCTTGCCTGTTCTCATGGTGTAGATTGCAGGTGAGAGGGGAAGGGTCGACGTCCAACCTTGTCAACTTCGCCATGCTATGTATACCCCGTGCACTCATAGAAGGGAGTGTTCGTCCCTGCTCCCGAGAAAAGGAACGACCCTCGAAGTTGGCTACGTTCGCCCCATGACTACAGAACATCTCAGCTCTCAGCGGTCCTTGCACACGCGGAGCGCCGCGTCGGGATTCTGCGACTCCTCGCGCTCTACATATATGCCGCCGCGGCATCGCTCGTGAGTCATGGCCACCCTCTTTTCGCAGACGCTTGTTGATCTCATGCACTCTGGACACTGCATGCAGCCCTATACAATTGGCCGCGCTGATGGAAAACGGCACAGCGTCCAGCACAACGCCCACGGACGATGGTAGCTCCGCCACCCGACCAGCAACGTCATTGAGTCTGGCCTGATCTTATGTGCCGCGTGGCGGTGCCTGGCACCGGACGGCGTCTCAGCGTGTAAACGCTCCGGTCGTGGGCTGTCGCGCACTCTCATCGGGTTTGCACCGTACCATGTACCCGCATTCCTACCACACAGCCGCCTGGAGGGCAGGAATCTGATGTCTATGCTCACCTCATATCAATAGCCTCGTCTAGCCTGAGCTCGAGCTTGTGCGCTAGAAGCGGGGCAGGGCGGCCGCTCGCTAGCATGCAGGGGCACTAGAATGGAAGACCGCCACGAAGGAGACTTTAGGTACGTGTGTCGTCCCATATGACATCGGATGAGGTTTCTGAAAGAAGCCTATTGTCTAACATAACCCATGCGCCCACTCGTTTCAGTAATCAATAGTCGTTATGGTACCTTGTGCCAGTCCGCAGGCTGTCCCTGTGCCGCTGAAGCGTTAGAACGTCATTCCACCGTCTAGGCGCTATCTTCAAGAGGGGTTCTGTTCGGGGCTCTACCGTCTGCCCATCATGAGCCAGACGCCATCGGACTTCCCAATCCGAGCTGCGGTCGCGCAGATCTGGCCGTATTGCATCACGAGCTCGCCCCCCCTTCCCCTTCCGGTCTTCGTGATATTCGTGATGTCGCCGCCGAAGCTCGTCCGCGCTTCCACTGAGGGCATCCATCACTCGGACGCAGCACCTGCAGCAGTTCTTCCGCTCACCGCGCTGCACACTAGGCCCTTTGGGCCACTGCCCCACGTTCTCCTTCGACCCGGATGACTTCCACCACCCCTGCCGGCCGCGCGGAGCGAGTCAGATCTGTCAACGTTACGGTGCGCAAAGTGCGGCCCCGCCGCCCCTAGCACTTTCTCGACATAGGCTACTGGTCGTGTCTGTCCTGCTCGAGAGCTTCGCCAAGTCACCTGTCCGGACTGGGGCCGTCGAGTGACAGAAAGGCCATGCGGGTCGGTCCCACGACACGGACGATCGCCGTGTCCTCTACTTCGCACTGTAGCTGCATGTGCGCTAGGGTGCATCTGGTAGTACAGCGCGCGTCTGCATTGGGCAGTACAAAAAGCGTACGACGGTGCGAGAGGATAGAGTCAGCAGGAGCTTGTTTCACACGCACCTTACTGCAAAGCAACAGCCATGAAGAGCTTCACTGCTATCCTCGCCCTTGCCCTCGCCACTACCGTTTCGGCGAGGACGTTCACGATTTACAACCAATGCCCGTTCACCATCTGGTGAGTACGCCCCATTGCTCTTACTCCCTGACGAATCGTTGCTGATCACACTCAATAGGCCTGCCGTATGTTGTACGCGACGCTCCGGGTCACGTCCATGCTGACTTCCGAATGCCTCAGATCTTCACCGACCTCAATGTCGGCACAGCCGTCCCCGACTATCCCACGGGGTAAGTGCAGAAGTCGACTGTGTACGACTACGACCGATGGCTGATCTGTCGTGTCGGTGCACAGATGGCAACAGGACGCGTACCAGACCGTCAGTTTCTACGTTCCCGACAACTGGAAGGCGGGCCGCATCTGGGTAGGTTCCCGTATATTAATCTCGTCTTGTATTCGCGATGCCGACCAGGACCATTCATATATAGGCCCGTCGCGATTGCAACTTCGACGTCAACCCCGGCCCGAACTCTTGCCTCGACGGAGGGTGCAACGGCGGGCTCGAGTGCGACCCGCACACCGGTACGGTACGTCGGGTGCTCCATGCTTGTCATTCGCGCGCTCATATCGCATGTCCCACTATGACAGGGAGTGCCCCCTGCGAGTCTGGCAGAGTTCACCCTCGGCAGCCCGGACAACTACGATGGTGAGATGTCGTGTTCCCATTTTGTCGCATTTCCATTCATAGACCACGATACTCATGCGCACCCGTGCTTTACGCAGTGTCTCTGGTTGACGGCTACAACCTGCCCATCCGGATTAGCAACAACATGGGCTGTCATGTGGCCGACTGCCCCGTGGACCTGGGCCCCAACTGTGCGTTCCCCCTTTCTGCCTGCTTCTGCCACTCAAGATTGGATTCGCTGACATCCGTTTATGCTGTCTCGCCTCAATCCTCGACACGCGCTTCACGATGATGACACCCGTTTCCCTACACTTGATTGTTTGACGCTGATCACCGCGTCCCACTACGGATAGGCCCCGCCCCACTCAAGGGCCCATACGACTCGACCGGCTTCCCCGTCGGCTGCAAGAGCGCCTGCGAGGCCGGCCTCGGCGACCCTAGTGCGTATCTCATACCTATACGCTCTCGGTATACAGTCTGAGGCCATGGCCATGCCTGGTCCACCAGCGAACAACCCCAACTGCTGCACGGGGTACTACAACAACCCGACGACTTGCACGCCGTCGGGCGTCGAGTACTACAGCTACTTCAGTGCGTACTACTATTGTGCGAGTGTATGCCTGGAAACTAATCGCAGTGAATCGTGTATGACAGAGGGCAACTGCCCGAACGCGTACGCGTACCCATACGACGACCCGACCTCGCTCTTCCAGTGCAGCGGCGCGGACTACACCATCACCTTCTGCCCGTGAAGCCCTTCAAGTTGGGTGATCTGTGCTGCGGCAGTTCTCGTCCGAGCATATATGGTCTTGTAAGGATTGTAGTATGGTGGATGGCCACTGTGGAGCAGCCATGGGCTCAGCGGCACTTGCGATGCTGGTCGGGTTCGGCTTGAGTCGATGGCCCGTGAAATCAGGGTAGGATATAGGGAAGATGGCGTACGGCGGTGACGTAGTAGGTGTGAACACATGCGTGTATTACATACTGCATTCATGGATCGATAAGATACTCGGTCCTCAGGTTCCTGCATTGCTGGTATCGTTGCGGTGATAGAAACACAGAACGCCCAACGAGCAATGACATCGGCTACATCTCAAGAAGTCGTCTACCACGAGGTGCCGTGACTACCAATCATGATGTCCAGGTACACTGAAAACCTAGTACTAGTAAGGAACCGTTGTACAGTCCGACGTGCTATCTACGGGTATCGCCCGACGTCGTTCTTCAGCTTAAACATGCACATGAGCAGGCACCGCGCAGCCTGGGGTACATACCGTGACTATCGCCATGATGCTAGGAGCTTGTCCCTCGCCCGGGGTTTCTCCATCTCGCCGATTCGTCTGCAGCACCTGTTGGCTAAAAGAAGGATGGTTCAAGTGGGTCCTGGTCGGATAAGGCAGAGTAGACTCGAGGGCCTACCTTGAGACCCCACGTCCCGCGCATCCCCCCGCCCCGACCTGGGCGAGTCGGTGTCTTTCCTTCGACTTCAGATTGTTCACAATCCCTGTCATGCGCGCCAGCGGTGTCGGACTTCGCAGTCCAGCCTCGCTCCCGCAGCCCGGTCAGCTCCTGCGTCATACGGCTTTTGTGTCAGAACAACGGCCCATCACGCGCGACCTCAACTCGTCACTAAGGCTGCATTCACCTGCACTTTGGCCCTGAGTCTCCACATCCCTTTCTGGCTCCCCTGTCCGCCCACCAACGCCTGAATGCGCGCAAAGTACGCATCCACGTGCTTCCGCTGCCTCTCTACACCTGCGCCCGCGCCAGAAGCGACATGAGCATCAAACGTCTTGCCCACGACGCTCAGTAAGGTGCACGCGTCCTCAACGCCCTTGATGTCACTGAGGAGCGCGCGTACGCACTCGTGCGCGGTGCGCGCAGGAAGCAAGCCGACGCAGTAAAGCTCTCCGAGGAACCTGAGGTGCCCGGGGCCCTGTGATACACTCGAGTTGAACGTAGATGGGGGCGTGGATTGAGCCGGCGGTCCCTCCGTATCGGTATCTTGAGCGGGCTGCTGGTGGGTGGAAGGATCGGAGATGCCATAGGAATCCATGCGCATTGCAAACATCGCTTGGCACGCGCGGAGCAGGTATACCCTGAAGAGCTCCCCGCCCGCGAGGTACGTCCCGTCGCTGCGTTTGGTTCGCCCGTCCTGCACGTCCTCGCTTAATTGTTCCATGAGTCGCAGAGACAGCTGCGCGAGCAGCTCCGCGTCTGTGAGGCGCTCGCGCACTGCAGCGAAGAAGCACATGCTCGTAATGAGTGCTCCGAGTACTCCGCAGCCGTATTCGTCCTTGTTGGAGGGAGAGGGCTCGGAGGATAAGTTGTCATTGACAATGGCGATCAGCCGATCCACCGTGTGGACGTAATTGTCCTTGCGAAGGCGCAGCAATAGGGTGTCTATCTTGACCGTGAGGGGTTCCTGTCCGTTGTTTTCAGGAGGATCGTCCAATGGCTTCTCTGACGATGACACCGGAATGGAGGTAGCAATGGGCGTTGAAGAGTCATACATGGTATGTCGAACCTATGGGAATCCGGTTTGATACTTGTCAAGATCAATCACAGGGCGGGTTGGGAGAGGTCGGAGAATGGACATCGTAGGACGTAAGCTTATAAGAGACAAGGCTATGGAGGCGCTATGGTGCTGCATTTTCCTTGGGCTGCGGCAGTCGCAGCCCGAGCATAACTGCAGCACACATATGCCCCAGGCGAGTCAAGGGCGATAGCGGTGTAATAGGATGTACGGACTTCCCATCTGGGTTTCAGGAAGCTGAAAGCAGTGCAACACGACCGCACACGAGTCATTGGACACGAGGAAGAAGGTTTACGTTCCACGGATCTGCCATAGCTTGCGCTCCGGTAAGACCAAACCGATGCCACAGCCTAGAAATCAGGCGAAGCTTCCAAGTCCTGCGGCCATACAGTGAGTCAAGCCAAGTTGCTCGTCTATCGCATCAGCAACTCCGTACGAGTCCTAGGTTTCTTCATAATTATGTTCGAGTCCGTGCGAATCGCCACGAGTCACGGCGAAGTTCTGGTCGACGGGTTCGTGGCTGATAGCGTCATTTGACGGAAGAGAGTCCGGCTTTTCCTTGAAAATAGACATGAAATGGTCCATGGAGTCTCTGCCATAGCTGTTCCCTTGGATGAGTACTAGCTGTGACACAACAAGCGAAATTACCACGCACACGAGTTTGCCCGACTTAGCATTTAGGTTGAATCCCGGAGGGAGGCTGTCTATATCCTCGATGCTACGAGCAGTCGCCAATGCGGATGGCAGTCGCCATGGGGATGCCATTCCTCGTTGTGGACAGAAGATCGGCGGGGCCCGGGCGACGTTTGCCGTTGGCAGTAGAGATGGGTGAGGTGTCGGTGCGCACAGAGGCTTCATTGGGAGCCGCGTTCTTGACTTCCTCTTTCTCAGCGTCTGGGGTCCGTCCAGGCACCCCCACTCCACTCTTCGTGATGATCTGGCCGGACATCGAGTTGCACCGCTCCACGTTCAGCGAAGTTTTGGCCTCCCCGTCGACCACTTCGAGTGGTTCCTGCGCCTCAGGCTGACTCTCTTTCTCCTTACTCGCAGCAACGACGTCGAGTGGCATGGTGTTATAAGTTCCTGTCTTGCGTTCTAGTTGAAATCAGTACATGAATAAGACTAAGCAAATCTATACGAACCTTGACTCTCCCAGTCAAACCTACGATGTGGAATCGACGATGGTATCAGCGAGGAAGGCGACAACTGCGAACAGTCCTCGGCGGAGATGGACAAGAGGTAGACGGATAAAGTTAAACTTTGCACGATAGCGAGGCACGTTGCATTGCGGTCCACGCCACTCGCACGCCAAGCTGAAGCATTCGACGCGGGGCGAGACACAATGACGCGTACTTCACGGCCAACCCAAAGGTATGTTGGATGAGTGGCGACGGTGATCGCAATGCTTTCACAGCGCGAGAGGCTTCTGAGATGCGCATCTCAGGAGTGATAAATCGAGGAATATAGGAGCCCTAGCGTACAATGAGGGGAGAAGGGTCGAACCCAGAGGAAGGGCAATGGATCGACGAAGAATTCATCGCCCAACTTCAAATCGGTAGGAGCCAATCCGGTATCATAGTACAGACGTCTTGAAACTGCAACAGGAAGTCCAAGTCGTACCTACATGCTCATATCAACACTGTGGAAAACAGCAACAGATCACTATCATATACGCACCTGAACTTGCCTTGCTGGGAGACGTCATTGAGCTCCGGCTTGGGGCCTTTGATGCCCTTAGGGTATTGGACGCTGTTGATGTCCTTGATCGGATGTGCGATGGCCACCGCGGAAGGACGCCTACCGCCATCGTCGGGCTCAGCCGCGGACATAGACGTAGGCTTGATAAAGGAGAACGGCGGCGAAATCGGTATCGGACCACATCTTGGATGACCTGGTGGCAACCGGACCGGAGGCAAGTCACAACTCGGCCTCAGAGGCTTTTGCGGGGACTTTGAGGAAGGTGCGTCTTGCGCGGCGCGACTGGGCCTCAGGCGCCTTGCATGGAGCTTTGCGTATTCGGCTGTGTACTTTTCTGCGATCGCCTCTTTGCGAGCCTGAATCTGGACAGTAAGTGATGCATAGTTCTGCACATACAAAGGACCACGCTTACCAGATCGCTTGAAGCATTGCTCATGGACAATGTAGCCGCCTCGTCGTACGACGTCCACTTGCGTTCGCGCAAGTCAATAGCATTCTGAGGTAGCGTAATCCTTCAGTCATCAGTGTCCGCGAGTACACATTGCACATACCAACAGCATGAGCCGCGCACGAGAGGATATGTTGGGACTCTTCGTCAGCATTGCCATATGTCCAACATATACATTGATGTGTGCAGCCGCCTTTGGGGTATCGAGGAGTTGGCCAATGCTCGTCCATAGCTTGCACAAGCTCTCGACCTCCTCCTCTCCGGGGTTCTCAGCGGACTCCGCGTTGCAGAGTATCTCCTTGATACACTCATGCACTGGGCGCTCCGCGACCGCCCCAAGCCTGAACAGCTCGCAAAGGAACGCAACCAATCTGAGCCGCCGCGACTTCGTTTGTGCCGTAGAACCGTCCTCAGAAGAAGACAGTAGAGATTCGGTGGGGTGGTCGTCCTGCTCGACTCCTCTTGTGGGTGCTTGATCCTCGCCCGCGTCCACCGCCGTCGATGTAGCTGAACTTGAAGGTTCCATCTCCTGCACAGGCCATAGGCGCCCCACGGCCTCTCTGCACCAGCCGGTGAGGTATCTGCGAACCACTTGGGCGCCGACAATCCGTTGGCCATTGGAGTTATTCAAGTTGTCGTCCTTCACGTTCAGGTCGACCTGTTCCATCAGCTTCCCGCACAGGCGCGCGTACGTCCGCACCGCCTCCTCCCCTTCTTCTGGGCCGCTGCTGATCGCCTTCTCGCATATTGGCACGAGCATACAGCCTATCGCGCCCGCGCCGAGCTCCAGTATGCCAACGTTCATCCATGCGACGATCTCGTCGAAGACCACGTCGAATTGCGCAGGGGTAGTATCGGCGAGCATGTCCAGGCGCTCTTGCGTGACATGCGCCAAGGTGTCTTTCGTCGTCGAGCGTATGGGTTGATCCATCCGTCTTCTTTCTTGTGGAGTAGATGTAGTAGAGGTTGAGATAGAATGCGATAGAGCGGAGCCTGAGTACTGAGTCCTTCAGTTCTCGTGCAGCATCGCACCGTCAAACTGCGATCACGATCACCATGGATGGGGAAGTCTGACTCGTCACCAGGGAAGGTTTAGTACTCGGTGCCGCCGCCTTTGCTGTTCTGTCGAGTTACCACGAATATTGTCTCCAGAATGATCTGGGCACCATGACGTTCAAAGGTAAACGACAGGACATAGTACACGTCAAAAGAGCTACTACGAGCGCTTAATCGATCATTTCTCTACTGGCAATTGATCTATAAAAAAACTCTATTTACCTAGTAAGTATCGTTCACTGCTCACGCTACTTACTTCACTAGTGAGGATAAATTCGAAGTAAGTACTTAGCACAGGTGACACGACACGGCCAGAAGCCGACCACTAGCAAAGGATAGTTTGTGAGGGTGCCGGAATTACGCACGGCAATGATAACGGTGCTCTACTAATACACAAAGCGACCCGAAGCGAATATCACTATCTACGACTGCAAGGACCAACGGAACGACTAGAGATACAACGAAGCGAGACGGAGACGGAGGCGATGACGAGAGCGACGACACTGAGCGACAACAACAACAACGGGTAACTATAGCATAGATGACTATATACGAATACGGGAGGGCAGGACGGGGGGCAGCGCGAGGACTTAAGCAAGGATAAGGGATCTCAAGGAGGGGGGAAAGGGTGGAAGGGGATAAGGGGATAAGGCGGTGCGGGGACAAGGGCGAGGCTGAGGTGGCGCGAAGTAAAATAGAACAGGGCACCTGGGTAAGGAAACATGAAAGCAGGTATAACGCCCACCCGCGTCGGCGAAATGATCAGCGCCACATGGCGCAAAACGAGCGGCACAGGCGGTACACAGGGAGGGGGGGGGGGATCCGAATCCAGTCAGACGGAACAGTCCAGCACAGAGAATCTGAAGCGTTGTATCCAGAACGGCGAGAGAGGGCGGAGATGAAGGAGCGGCTGAAGGCTTGATGGTAGTAATGAGCGGATAGGGCGGAGCGCGCGCCCGTTATTTGTGGCCGGCGGTGAGCCGGAGAACCGTTTTGGGCGCACCAGTGCGCGATTCGAGCGGAGGAGGGAGTAGGATGTGGGGATAGGATGTGAGCACGAGAAGGGATGTGGCGCCGATGTGGCTCGGAGTGGGAGGTCGAAAGGAAGAGTGAGAGTGTCGCTGGGAAGGAATGTGCACGAGCGGTGGGGGAGGTGGTTGGCGCGGGTCGGTGAGGGTGTATCAGACGTAGGACGAGGAATCCGAGTCCACCTATACATGCAGCACGTCAGTATGGGATGACATGAAGATCGGTGAGGTAGACGTACGTCCGTACTCGCCACGGTACTGTACCCGACGACTTCTACGGCAGGAGGCTGACTCTCGCTCTCCGCGTCCGTGTCAAGTGTATCCACTGCCACCGCGGATGGAGACGATGCCTCTTCGAAATCGGTCGACGGCGCCTCCTCGCTAATCGCCTCTGCCTGCGTCGCTTTCGCTATGGCCGCAACGTCCGCAGCGATGGCCTCGTCTTCCGCAGACTCGGAAGATTCGGCAGCAGACGGTAGCGAGCTGTCCAGCGCCGCTGCGCTACTCGAAGGCAGGCTCGAGAGGTCTGACGACTGCTCTCTCATAGTGGATGCGACGGACTGAAGTGCGGATATCAGGAGGTCGATGACCTGTAGCGCCGCTGAAGACCCATCCGATGGAAGAGGTGCCTGCGTTGTTGCCGATGAAGAGTCGGAGGAGTTTGCAGAGCCGCTGTTCGCCTCAGGAAGAGCGTACAAGCAGCCCATCTGTCGACACCACCTCGGGGAAATGACCGACTTGGCGACTGCAGCCGCGGTGGGTACGGGGGCAGCGTGCGTCACCGTGAAGGCTGCAGTCACGTAAGATTCAGTCGAATGCATTATGACACGGAAGCAAGGTGAAGAGTGCTTACCTCCGACAAACATCGCGGAGATTGCGAAAGTGCAGGTGAGGATGAACATCGGCGCGACCATTATTGTTGTGTTGTAGGAGAAAAGAACTCGAGCCCACTTATTCACAGAACGAAAGAATATTACAAGAAGTGGGGCGGAGCGGTTAGAGAGGGAGGGGAGGGGTAGAGCGGATGGCCTTGGCACTGAACTCAGAAGAGAGTGTGTGGTGCGGTCCTGCAGCCAACCACATCCCCCAGCCAGCACGTCTTATACAACATTGCGCCGTCGCATAACGCACCCTGATGCGCCCACGCTCATCATGCCCACGCCCGCAACGGGTATGGAGCTGAAGGGGCTCGCCCGCTATGGGGCCGTGAAAGGAGTCGTCCAAAAAGGCAACTGCTTGCAACTCGCCAGTCGCGCAACAAGCCCCCCTCGCGCAGGCGCGCGGGCCCACCCGTGCGTCCCCGAGTGCGGGATCCCACGACGGCGGGCGGCTCGACAGGGTCGGAGCATGGGGGCATTCAATTCGGGGAGGAAATATCTCGTCAGAGCCGTTGTGCGCAGTGGAAGCGACGGCCGGATTGAGCAGTGGCTTTGTGGCACGAAGTCGCGAAGTGGGCAGTGGACGCGACGGACAACGCATGCCTTATCGGGATCGCGCATCATCGGGGCAACTGAATCTCGAGTTTAGCGCCACTGCCGTCGGTGCGATCCGCCGGCTGCAGACGGGCGGAAAGAACGAACGAAACTGATGCAGCGAAACATTGCATGGAGTGCCGCGCACGTAGTGAAGAACACATCTACTGACATAACGACTGTCTCTACAACTGTTCTGTTAGATGAGCGGGGAAAACTTGATGATTGGACTTACTGCACTCAGGTTACATGGATGTGGCAAATTGACCAGGTAGCCTCTCATAGGACGAATAGAGAGCTCTATGCCAAGGGGATGCACGAAGACACACCGGCAACCTAAGGCTACAGAATCGCATCCCAATTCTGGCGCAATGCTTCAGCGTAGCAGAGAGCCATTCCCTTGTTTCCAACTTCCAAGGCTCCGCGGAGCCGCCCCTTGGGCCTTCAAAGATTCATCCATCCGCGGTTCTCCAGGCCCATAGCACACAGCCTGCAAAGGAAGTCCCCACTGGCAACACCATCGAAGAGAAGCCCACCCCAGCAGCAGTGCGCGAAAGCCCTAGCTCCAGCTCTAGCAATAGCACCGAGTTCAGAAGACACGGTGGCAGCGCAGAAAAGACAAGCATCGCCCAATCCGACCGCCAACAGGCGCCCACGAACCACAGCCCCATCATGTCACGCTAGCACGTTTAGCACGTTCCGCCGTGACGCTCCTTCCTAGTCCGGCTTTCCCTTTGACCGCGACCATGCCGCCTCCTCCAGACTTTCAGGCCTCCATGTCGGAGTTGTCCTTGCGGTCGCTCGTTCTCGACTTTCCAGACTCGGTTGCAACGGTTTCATCGCGAGGGTCTCGCGTGGGCCAAGCGGCGTTGGTGCGCTGGCGGCCTTTCAATGCAGTGTGCACGACTACGACATTGCCATCTCTTCCTTCAAGTTGGAGATGTCTTCAAGTCTAGCAAGTGAGGCCCGCGGCTTCCCACTGTGCCCTGGATTGTCCGTTCGCACCCCTGACTCTGAGCGAGACGATCGCGCAAGGGGATAGCGGACCCGCATACCGTTTCGATCACTCATCAAAACGCTAGATACGGGCCTTGGGCGACAGACTTACTTAGCAGAGCCAGATCTGTGGGGCCCCTAATGCTTTGAGCCTTTGACAGCGGCTGCTAGTATGAGTCGATTTCGTGGAGCAGACCCTTCCTGAGCCCTGCCTTTCGTTCAATCGGTCGTCGGTGTGCATCACAACATTCGAGACTTGCATGCAGGCGGTAAGCCATATGCCACAGCCGTCTTACCCTTCCATCCATCTTTAAAGGCGGACGACTTCTCGGGCAGACAACAGGTGAGATGCACAGGTGAGATGCATCCAGACTCTCCATCCTGCCACCGCTGATCCTCTCCCCATTATAGCACGCCAGTGAACCACTGCATAATGTTACACCATATGCGAATGAAAGCACCCGCCGTGGGTCTTCGTTTGCAGCTAATTCGGTACGAGTGTGCATCGACAAGATCTATTTTCACCACATCTCGTAAAGAGGGATACCATCCGGCTTGCTGTGCATGGGACTGGTAGGACGAACACCTCACGGTATCTTGCGCCTTGCAAGGCTGAAAGGGCTGGCCTCGAGTTTAGAAAGTCGCCAAATCATGCTTGCTGCAATCTGGCCTTCTTTCTCTGGGACGATGGTCTTCAAGTGTGCGTCCTGTAGAGAACATGCATCGCGATGGCCTCTCATCAGAGCTTCAAATCGATGTGAGTAGCTCCAACTCCTTAACGAGACATGTACAGTAGCACTAACTCCCTGTCGCCGCGACCGCATCCTTCTCATGCCAACTCTCATACAACTGCTGTAGGCTCGCTAGCCGGCGTTCAACTGGGAATGCAGACTGCCGACATGTCTTGTGGACGAAACCCGCTGCTTCCTGACCCTTTCCGCGCCTTCAAAGTTTACGCACGTTGGAACGCCTCCCCCGTCTCCGTAGGAACCTGCGAGCTGCTCCCAGGCCCGCCCTACTCGCTTTGCCGTCCGCGATGGGAGTCAAGCGCTGTCGCCGCGTGCTATAGGGAATGGCGCTGACTTGGACTGTACTGGCATGTTACGTCGTGGCGGCGGACTTTCCCGGACAACTGCCATAGATGATGGTCAAGGCAGGGATCAGGCCTCAGGCGCTACACGGCGTAAGTTTACGACGAAAGGAGTCCAAGGAGGGCTAGCCCCATCTAGACTTTGGTCTCTCATGTCCTGGTAATTGCCGCGAGGTTTGATGAATGCGCTTCGATGCTCCATATATTGCGAAGCTTCATCTCGCTCCTCACTGCAGCGGTATGAATGCTTCCAGTGAAGTGAGGCAGCACGCGTCAATCCTCGTGGACGAGGTTGGCATCGGCTGTGATACCAAGATATGAACGAGGCCGAAATGCGAGTCCCAAGGACGAGAATTTCAAGTAGACGAGGAAGGCGAGAGATGGATGTGGAGGTGGAGCAAGACAGGAACAACGCTCGCGTTTGTTGATTTCGTTGACGTCACTGGTCCTCTCCAGCCTATCAACAGGCGGCGCGCAAGCAAGGAAGACGTCAGAGTGCAGGAGGGTCGGTGCTTCTTGTGCTTATCCGGCCAATGGGAGGCGTTACGCGCTGATATGGATCGGGCAGAGATCTTACTCGAGGAGGACTTAACGAACACTTGCTCGGTCCTCTGCACCTGCCTCGCGCTGCGTGTTCGACTTCCAGGTGCTCTTTACGCCCGTCGCCCAGGCTCTCTCTCCTCCCTACCACCACCATCTCTCTTCGTCCTCTCTCCCAGGTCGTTCAGAATGCGTGTCTTCCCTCTCGCCGCCGCCGTGAGTCCCGTCCTCTTCCATGCTCACATGACCGCGTTCTCACCCGCGACCGCCTACCACTCCACAGCTCTCTGCGCTCGTCGCTGCCTCGGCCAAGCAGATCGTCATCACCGTCGGGGACCCTGATACTCCGGACAATGGTACCACCGTTTTCAAGCCTGCGGAGGTCCAGGCCGACATCGGCGACGTCGTCTTCTTCAACTGTGAGTCTATTCGCTTCAGTGTATGCACGTTGTTGCCACGAGACGTGTTGCTTGTACTGCACTGGACGTGTTGCACGACCCACGTCGTCCGCCCATGTGGAGAAGGGACCTGCCACGGCGCGATAGCGAGGCAATCTTCGTCGACTTCCTCGCCGTCTTCCGACCCCAAACATAGCACCAGACTGCGGTGGTAATACCGCCGCTCTGCATCCGTACATGTCGCAACGTACGCTTCTAGACCATGCCGGGCGCAGATCTAAACCACAACTGCGATCCAGCTAGCACCGATGTTGGGGTGAAAGAGCGGAAATGAGGTGGTCGCCGACGACTTCCAACTTGCGCAGGAGCGAGATGGGGCGTAGGCGTCTATTCTGAGACACGGTCACGAGACCTGCGATTGACGCGTCAGTGGCGTCAATGCGTCGTGGATTTTGGTCGCAATGGATTGCGGCCAACTGTTGTATGTCTTAAGCCTCAGCTCTGATACGAGGACACCTTCCTTGTTGCCGTTTTTGTGGCTTGTTTGGCTATCTCGCCCTCGAATTACACGGCGGCGACGGTCGTCCGCGTGTCGCAGCACGAACTCTAATCCTGCGAGAAGGCCTGCGCCATGAGCCACAATCTTGTCTCTACATGTCTATCTTTTAACTCATGCTAACAATTCCGACTCTCTCCAGTCACACAAGGAAACCACAGTGCGATCCAGTCGACGTTCGCCTCACCGTGCATCCCTGCGCACGACACGAATATCACGATCAATGGGTTCAACTCAGGCTTCCGCCCGGCGGGTAACGGCACGGCGATTACGAACCTCCCAGTCACGATCTCAACCAACGACACCATCTGGTTCTACGACGCCGCGACGTGCGCGATCGGTGGTGTTGGCGGAATCAACATCAACGACTCCAGCACGGAGACGCTCGCAGGCTTCCAGGTTCGTCTTTGCATTCTATCGTTTTCACGGGACGCTAACGCGACGTCGTTCGACACTCGTAGCGTAATGCGATACGCTTGAACGGCACCGCGACTTCGACGTCTGCATCCTCTTCTGCCACCGGGACGTCTGCGAGTCACACGAGCTCGGGAACCAGCCCGAGCAAGACGGCTACCAACAACACGAGCAGCGCAGAGCAAGTAGTCGTTCGCGCCGTGTCTATGGTCGTCCCTCTGGCGCTTGGCGCGCTCCTGCTCTGAGCGCAAGTGTAGAGACGCCTTGCTGCACACGCTACATGGCCCAGACATGGTGAGAAAACGTATGTGGGCGCGAGGATATAGAATGCCTCGGGTCTTCGGGATACCCACCGTTCGCAGTGCACGCTATCAGGACCTGAACGTTGACGATATCTGACTCTTTTCTGCTTGGGATAGCTACGTTGCGGTTCTTGAGTTCATCTTATCCTGCTATACCACTTTTCTGCGGAGCTGCAAGTATTCCGCCCTTCTATCCCCTTCTATCTGTGCTGTGCTGTGCTTACCACTGTGGACCGTGCAGATATCCTTCTATCAGTTTACGTTGTGGTCTGTAGTGCTTGTTGTTCGGATATTCTGTGTTGCTTTGATTTACGTTGTTACTGTTGTATACGCGTGTACGTACTGCGTTATCTACTACCACAGTTAGTCCTCATGGATATCTCTCTTTGACATCCTGGCTGTGTATCGTTGTCCCTGACATCCGTATTAGTGATGCGCTTCCCGAAAAAGTTCGGCCTGGCATGACAGGCATGGTCACGGAACCGCAGATGTTGTCAGTGTCAGGGATTGTCGACGTGCTCTCGAGAGCCAGGCGCCGAGAACGCGAGTGATCTTTATTACGATGCTAATCGACTGTGGTAAGGACTCGGCACCAAGCACGACGCTCCCTCTTTGTCGGGTTCTGCTATATGTGCTGGTGTTGCGAGCCCCGTACTTGCGCTCGAGCCCGGCGAGACCGATACGCTCAAGTCTCCGCCCGTCTTGCTACCAGGAACCTGCACCGCGCTCCGCCACCGCCCCAACGCAGCGTGATGCATCTCCGCCCAAGACAGCGTGAGAAACGACGTCTCCCGATCGCGACGCTCCCCGCCTCCTCCTCCCAACAACGGCGAAGCCGCACTGAGCGGGGCCGTCGACGTCGCGGTCCGTGCGGTGCTGCGCGCGTAGCCGTCGTACACGCTCCCGGCGAGCTCGACGGTGAGCTTCCACGCTGGATGCGCGAAGAGCTGCGAGCGGGTCCAGGTCAGGCGGATTGTACGCTCGGGGTCGCCGAACGTTCGCGTCTCGGCGTCCTCGCTGGCGCGCGGGCTTCCGGCCGCTGCCAGTGAGTGCGCATGCGGGAAGTGGTGGGTGGGACATCGGTGTTCACCGCACCGCATAACCTCGGATGCGGGGTTCTCCTCTGTCGACGTCGCAGGCCCAGACGAAGGCGCGGAGGCGGCGTCGCGGTCGGGGAGGGGAAACGCCACGGCCCAGCCGCAGCCCCCTTCGTCCTCATCTTTCGTATTCTCATTGTTCCTGTTCTTGTTGGAACACCTCCCCATGGACAGGACGAACGCGTCGAGCTCCACAGCACGGGCGAACGTGTACGTCACGTGGTCGCTCTCCGGGTCGAGGCAGCAGGCGGACGTGACCGGCACGAACCCCCACGTCGTGTAGAGCTGGTCGAACACGGTCGAGGACAACC
>JAPEVG010000497.1:0-21811 GCA_029747595.1 Trametes cubensis
GAGCCGATGTCCGCCATGACAGACTTACCCGCCGAGTGTGCCGACTTCGAGGATGCGCTTCGCACCGATAGTGCGCGCTAGCAAGTTCAAGAACTTGCCCTGGCCCGGATGGACCGCAATATCGGGCATACCGTTCTCAGCGCTGTGCTTCAGCGCATGCTCGGTAGCGTCGTCGTACGGAATCAAGAACGAGTTGTGGAAGTTGTCGTTGCGGACCCAGTTGGGATCGGGCGTGGACAGCATGGCGTACTTGCGTTGGAAGCGTTCCGGGGGGAGCACCAGGGTTCAAGGCCGCGGGGGTTTCAGCGCCGTGGGTGGTAGACATGGTGGCTAGGGTGTGTGCGTCTTTATACTGGGGATTGTGAAGTTTCGCAGGCGGATATTTATCCAGTCTGTGGGTACTGCGCACGCACGCTCGACCCAGGTGTTGGGTATGGCTAGGCTCGGCGCAAGAGGTGGGACGAGGTCCGTCCCATCGCACCGCAGGCTACAGCTGACTCACTCTTGGGCTACCATATTGCGAGTTCCCTCCGGGTGTCTTGCGATGAATTGTCAATCCAGCAGAACGGAGCGCGTACACGATGATTCTCCACAGCTTAGCATCTCCCCGCAGTCAGCAGCAGTGTGCGTGCACATGGGTGTGAACTGTGTGAACAAAGCGATTGGTCCTGCCACGACGCTGCGACTTGACTCGGAGGTTTTGAAGCAGTCATGGCCGGGAGATAGTACTGATCCTTGAAGTTGGCCATGGCCGCCGCAGGCCCGCAGCTTATCTGATAAAGCCGCAGGCAGCGGGTATGTCGGATCTTATCACACAATGTGCACGTGATCAATCCACGTCGCGCGGTTGGTTGTTTACGGCGTGACGCGTGGGAACATTGACGCGCCGCGACCTGAACACGAACTCCATCGTCCCGCTCCTTGCGCCCATCGTCTCCGACGGCGAGCGCGCCTCTCCGCCACAACCATGTCGCGCATGACCGCTGCACAAGTAATTACTCTTGGAGAGTACCTCAAGCCCGACTTCGATCCATCTACCCTCACGGTACCGCAGCTGCTGGGCATCTTTGGGTTCCACAACATCAAGTACCCCTCACAGTATACGAAGCCGAAACTCGTCCAACTCTTCAATGAAGAAGTCAAGCCCAATGGGAAGAAGTATACGCGAGAGCGCATAAAGCGCGAGAATAGTCAGGCCAGCGAGGATGGTATCACCAACGGAGTCACCGGACGTCCACTCAATGAAGGCAAGAAGGTACGTCTTCTCTTGGCTCATCATTAATGGAAGAGCATCGTCTCATTCTACATTAGCCCGTAAGGCGTTCGTCAAGGAGGCTTTCAAAGACTCCAGCTGCAGTCGAAGAACAAGTTGATACGGAAGCGAGCGCTCCTGTGGGTTCTCCAGTATCTGTGGCTACCATTCACGTTAATGATGGAACAACTTTCCCGCCTGGTCAGCCTAAGCGCCGCCGTTCCTCCGCCGAACCCTCGTTGGGCGGGCCCTCCAAGAAGCGGTCTGTTAAGCCTGTAGAGCCCGCAGTCCCCGAGGAGAGTGAACCAGAAGATGTACCGGTCGTCCGCAAGGTCGGCAGGCCGAAGAAGACGGTATGGGTTGGAGCACATTCACGCGCGGTTCTTGCGTACTGATAACATACTAGGCAACCGAAGCAGTTACCCAAACTCGACGAGCATCCCGCCGTATCACAGAAGAACCCGAATCTGGCTGGGAGGATAACAATGTCTTTCAATCTGGTGCTGAGTCATCTTCTCCAGTCCGACCATCCCCTACCCGCGCCCGGGCGCGCAAGTCTATCGTGACTACTCGTCCACCCCCCAAGTCACGCAAATCGATGTCAGCTCCCCCGCAGATGTCTTCGCCATCTCCCCCGAAGAGCAAAGGCAAGGAACGTGACCGATTCCCCTCCGTTAAACCCCCAGAGAGCAATTTCGCCCCCGACTTGCCCCCCGAGATACTCAAACAAAGCGAAGAGACCGAACGTAGGTCTCCCTTCCGAGACAGATTCTTGAAACATCAGCTATCAATGGTACCCGATATGCAAGAGGAAGAAGACCCCGCTTCCGAAGACCGTCCCCTAGATCAGCCTGACTTTGGCGAGGCAACATCGGGGGCTGAGTACGATCACCCCGTGCAGTCTGAGCTTGAAGAAGTGGAATCTCAGAAAGATGAACAGCTTGACGAGCAGGTCCTCGCGGTGTCTAAGCGGATTGCGGACGGTGGCCATCTCATCTCTAGTAATGCGGAAGACGAGGAGCGCCGCCCCAATTGGTTCCTTCGTTTCTTCGTGTCGGCACTGGCTGTTACCACGTTACCCGTCCTTTACCAGTACAAGCAAGAATCGTCGGAAATCGGCTTCTGCGACGCTGGATCGAATACCAACAGTGTTCTGCAAGGCCTGCGGGTGCACAGGGCTGCGGTCGAAAGTTGCAATCGAGAGAATCGGACGACTCTATGGCCGATTCCTGGCCCGGATGGAACCACAGCTGTTCTCAGCCCCGTACCTACAGCTTCTGCAGTGGATGCCACAAGCGACACCGAAATGCCCGATCATTCGACCCCAGCAGTGGAACTTTGCCCGGCGCCGCCCTTGGTTCCTTTCGTCCAGCCTGACGAATGCACACCATGTCCCAAGCACGCAACTTGCACACCTTCGTCTGTGACCTGCGATAATGGGTATATCCTCCGACCTCATCCTCTTCTAGCCGCCTTTCCCGTCCCCGTCACACAGAAGGGCGCATTGCAGAACTACGAGCGCCCATCAAGTATTTCACCTGATTCTGACGTGTCGCATATCGTCTACTCTGTGCTGTCAAGCGCCTTTGATGGTCTGCCTTACTTGGGCTCTGTCGCTTTTCCACCCCGGTGTGTCGAAGACCCCCGCCGTAAACGTCATATCGGCGTCCTCGGCAAGGCGATTGAATCAATCCTCGCCAATGAACGTGGTCGTAGACTATGTGAAGGCGTAGGTGTAGGTGTCTCAGAGGGCGATGAGGCGACTGAGGCACAGCGCTGGGGGATCGAAGTGGAGAAATTACGAGAGCACATCAAGGAGAAGACAGCTGTGAGTCCTTGGCTTGCTACGATGTCGTACCGATTGCTGACTATCTAGTCTCCACAGCCTAGTATGTTGGCCACGCTTGATGACACATTCAATGAAGCTGTACAACAGTTGTTACAATGGGGTGGTGTCTTTATGGGCGAGGATTCTACGTCAGTGGCTTTGGTATCTCTGTCCCGGACCTTGGAGACTGAACCAAAATGACTACAGGGGGAAGCGCTACTTGGCCCACAAGACTCCCACTATGGGATGGGAGTGCGCGCTTAGAGTCAAGGCTAGAGATTCGTGGGCGGAGTGGCGGCGCTCGATCATAGGTGGGTCGGGTCTATCGGCCACAGTCCGATCAACCCATATTTCGCCATATGCTGACTCGTCTGTTCTAGGTACCGCGCTCTCCGTGCTGGCCGTACTCTACGCCCGGCACCGTCAGGCACGCAAAGCCGTTGAAGACGAACGCGTCGCATCTCTCGTCACCGTCGCGCTCGAATGCTTGCGTAACCAGGAGCTTGCGCACCACACGGACCCCGTGATGGCCCCCCGCCCCTACCTGTCATCGTTGCAGCTTCGCGATCTCGTCTTGCAAGACGTGCATGCCGTGAGTGAGCGCAAGCGACTGTGGTCACGCGTCGAGCGTATTGTGGAAGGTAACGCCAACGTGCGAACGAACCTTGAAGAAGTAGAAGGCGGAGATGAACAACGGGTATGGAGGTGGGTTGGTAGTGCGGGGGAGAACCCTGCCTCCTTCTTTCGGTCAAGGGATACACCGTCCTTTCGCACCGACGCTGTTCGACCTCGCAAGTATCGGCGGCGGGTCGGCACGCCTGCGGACGCAAACGCATCTTCCCGTCGTTCAATCGGTTCCGTGGCAAAGCACGGGACCTCAGGCGCGTCCTGTGGTCATTCCTCAGCAAGGCGGGCAGATTGTATATTCGACGAGCAAGCCAGGCGCGAACGCCATTCCGATCATCATGCCGCAGACGGGGACCCCTCTTTTCGCCCTGCCCACTTCCTCCGCACCCGCGCCCATTCTGACACAGCCAAGTCAACTGAAGACGAATGTGACCCCGAACGTTGCTCTACTGAGCACCGCTTCCCGTGCACCTGCTTTCCCTTTGTCTGTGCCGCCGCAACAGCCTATAGGGACGGCGTCCTCAGCTGCCTCTCTCGGCGGAAACCAGATATTCCGTTTCGGACAGGCAGGCAAGCATCCTGGCCTTGCCGTCGCTCCTAGTGCGATCTCCTCCAAGGCGATTACCCCTGCAGCTGCACCAGCTGCACCTCGCGCTGCTGCTTCCCCGGGTGTGATTTCGCCTAAGGCGTCTCCTTCTACAGCTGCCTTGCTCCCTCCGGGCGGAGAGCGTTCCCGCCCGCCTGTCACTGGGGCCAATGCAATCGTCGCGCCGACGACTAGGTTCTACGGTATTGAGACACCCCGCGTCGTCTTTGACAAGCACGGATGGACTGTGAACCATTCTTGAACATTCAAATCGCCCAAGCCCATACATATCTCCCTTATCACATGCCTCCTTTCACATCGTACCGCTCCTACTGCAGCTGTTGTCGCCGCCGCCACCACCGGATACCCCCTCCTCCATCTTCCCTATATTCCAAACCATAGAGTCGCTATATATAATTGTCGCGCAAGTGCAGTCTGGTCTATCGTCTTATACTGTACATCCATCTCTCCATGTAGCATAAATCTTGTAAACCCGTTATTGCCACCCGTCGTCGTTACGTTTGTCTTCGCTGCGAATACTGTAGACTGTGGATAGCTGTCCCATATATGATCGATTTCCAGATCAACCCGTACATTCTATGTTACAATACTCGAAGTCGAACAACAATAATGCATAGCGCGTTTTCAGACCTTGATCTCGTGCGCCAGCTTCTCGATGAGCTCCTGGAGCCGCTTCGCCTCGTACTGCGCCATCGTCGCGTTCTTCTCGATGGTGAAAGCCTCCGTGAGAGCAGGGAACGTCGTCGCACCGTACCCTGTATCCCACAAACGTCATGATCATGATTACAACAGAACCTGTCAACAAGACTCACCGAGCCACTTGCCGGGCGCGACGTCCAGGTTCCGGTACCACTCGCGGTCCATGATGCCGTCCTCGTGAATGAAGCCGCGCTCGAACGCCTTCAGCTTCTGGTTCACCGCGCGGACGCGCTTCGCCGCCTTCTTGAACTTCTTCACCGGGAAGCTGTGCCTCTTCAGGCTCCCGCTCGTGCCCTCTTCCATGGTCCCCACGCCGTCCTCAGTTTCCGATTCGTGACGCGCACGGTGCTCCCTCGCCCAGGCGGGCGCGCGACCGATGCGCGGCTGGAAGGGCAGGAGGCCGGACTTGCCGTTCGTCATGGACGAGCACTCGAACGCCTTCTCGACGTGCGGGGCAGCCTCGTCGCGCCCGTGGTGCGGGTGCGCGCATTCTTTCCCGAGGAGCTCCCGGAGGCGGCAGGCGGCGCGGCGGAGGTTGCGGCGGACGGTATGACGCCAGGCGAGGCGGCGGAGCAGCTTCTTGAACTTCTTCTCGGCTTTTTTCTTCTCGTGGTCGAGCTTGACGCTGGCCTTTTGCAGGGAGTGGATCGCGCTGCGCAGACCGGAGAAATCGACGTCGAGCGAGGTGGTGGAGGCGATCGACTCGACCCTAAGATACGGTGCAATGTGGGTAAGGGGATCGTTCAACACGCGAGTGGAAAGGAGACGTACTTGTTAAGGTAGTGCTCGAGTTCGTATGCGTGGTGCGTGGTGTTGATGGGAAGGATGATGGAGTCTGCAAGCCGGACGACCTGTAGGCCGAGGTGCTTGGCGATTGCGACCTATCGAATGGCAATATGAGCGAAGACGGAACCGCTCTAGCGGAATGTAACGCACGTGTCGTCCAAACCCAGGATCGCCATACATTTCCATCCATCTCTCCGAGTCGAATACAGAGTGGTAATGGTACACCGGGTCTTGCAAGGTGGACGAGAAGCCAATGTTGTTCGAAGCAACCTGCAACCCTCACACTGAGCATATTAAGCAAACAGAATGGCAGTCGAATACCCCATACCCCAGCGCGCTGCACGAATACGGTGAAGTCGCTGCCAGAGCCCAATAGACCGACACCGGTGCTGTCGGCGGCGGCCTCCACCTCTGATGCCTCGTACGCAGCCAGCGACTCTGCGTCGATATGGTCGCCGGTCAGGACACCCTTGTCCTTCGTCGCGTCCCAGAGTGTCTTGCCAGGCTCAGTGGGGTGCTCGATCTCCTCTGCGATGCTACGGACAAAGTGGGCGAGCGACGGCGTAGCGAGAGGGCGGAACCTAGAGCCGGAGACAGAAGAGTCTAGACAGAGAGACACATAATGCATGGCGTAAGTAACGTCAATCAATAGATGATGAGAGTCAATACTGCGCACCAAGATTGATATAGGCGACGACGTGATCGTCGATCCAATCCGCGAAATCCTCGCCCCACTCAGTGCTGCCAATCAAGCCGTACTCTTCTGCGTCCCAACTGGCGATCACGATAGTGCGCAAAGGCGTCCAGCCATTCCTGAGGAGCTCGCCGAGCCCACGAACGACCTCGTGAATCGAGGCGGTTCCGGACGAAGGGTCTGAAGCTCCCATAACCCACGCTAATGACGGCAGGTCAACGACATGCCCCCCACGTTTCGCTATGATTAGGCGTACCATCGCGGTGGTTGCCGACTACCACAACCTCGTCCTTGATATGCCCTGGGATCACACCCATAGTGTTCCAGATAGGGATGACCTTGTCGTCGACTACAGTGGAGCTGGTCAGATACTGATTACGAGTAGTAAATCAATGAACTCGCCATTGTTGACAAGAGAGATGGTGCGGTTTTGGCCGCCCTCCTGAATCTCCTTCAACAGCACCTGAGCATTCGCCCAAGAGAGCGGGAGGCTCGGAATGGACGGAATGTTGGTGCCGTCAGTACGAGTGCTATTCTCGTAGGAAGGGTAGCCGGGGGTAGTCGGGTCTCTGGAGGGCGATGAACAGGTCAGACTTTCACACTATACGACCGGAACGCTGATGCGTACCCAGGATAGATAGAAAGGAATTGGGTGCTGCCCCTTTGGACGGAGTTCGGGTTACGGGCAGGACCGTGCGGGTACCTAAGAACCGTGTTCATGTGTGGTCTCAAGCTCGACACTAATGCACTTACGGTGCGTAGCCGTTTTCAGTGGTGACCGTACCATCGTCCCGGAGGTCAGAGTAGATCAAGCAAGCCACGGCACCATGCTCTTGTGCTCCCTTGACCTGTAATATCGCGTGTTGCTGTGAGCGTCCAGATAGGCTCACCCTGTAAGTCGCCTACCTTGAGGCCTCGGAATATCCCGCCGTAGCGGGTAATGACAATTGTGCCGTTCAGGTTCACACCTATTGTGAGAGTGCGGGCGTTAGCTTCAGCCGTCCAAGGGGAAACATGGATGCACAAGTACCCTTCGCGACGAGCTCGTCGTAGTCCTCCTTCCTACCGTAGTTCGCATACACGAGTTTCCCCTTGGCGCTCCCGCCCTTGCTGAGTCCATGCCAAGTCGTGACGGCGTCATAGTACTTCCCGGCCTCTGGGTCAGTGTCGTCCGCAACTTCCTCGAGCGCCGCAGTCCAGACCGGCGTTCCATCCTCGCCCAGGATCTCTAGGCTGTGGTCGAGGGGCGTGTTCATCACGGGGTAGTACGTGTCGATCCATGCAGTGGGGGCCTTCAGCTCGGTGATGCCGAGGGTAGCGTTGCGCGACTCGGGCGTCCCAGCAGAGTAGAGGGGTAGTGCGGAGGGCGTAGATACCCCCGAGCTCCTTCTGCAAGAGCTTGAGGAAGTCCTTCGCTGTCTCAAAGTCGCCAGGGGTGCCCGCCATGTGCGGTTTGGTCGCGTATTGGCGGGAAGCGGCGATAGCGCTCTCCGCATTTGGGACGGTTCTGCGGAGAGATCACGTCGACCATGAGGACGTGCGCGATAGGATACAACACAGTATGGTCGAGCACTCACAGGAACTTTTGCTCGGCCTTCTTCCCGAACAGGACCTTGCGGCGGCGGGGGTGGCGCCCCAACGGGGAGTCAGAGAACGCGCTCGCGATCCAGTGAGGGCCTTGCATTTCCACCATGGCGTCCACATTCTTCTTGACGTTCCTGCTTACCACAGCCCACACACCTACAAGCAGCACAAGCTTGAGCACCAGACGCACCCAGCCCGGCACCCGGGGCGCACGGGGGCGCGGGGGAACCGCCGCAGCGGGGATGGGGATTTCGTCCAGAGGCTCGCTCTTGACTCGGATGAGCGGCTTTTCTTCGTCCGGAATGGCCATCGTGTGTCCTCGTCTTGACACGGGTGAGAGATGGTGGTCGTTCAGAGGGAGAAGGCGGACATGCAAAGCTATCTGAGCGCGGTCGTATGACAGACGCACGAGAAGAGGTTGGTTCGTGAGAACGAAGGCCTACTGTGCCGCTAAGCTATCGAAGCCGGATATAGCCCTTCTTGTTCGCAGCCTCGGTCAACGATGATAAGACGACTGCTATTGTGCTCGGCAGCAAGAATACGCTCGTATTGTACGGTCAAGCGCAGACACGGCGTAAGGGACGAGTACTTGAGTGTGGGGTGGTTTTGGAGGTGCAGTCCGGGGTAAAGCTGTGGCTGAGCTTAGACTCTACTCTTATACAACGTAGACGCCGGTGTGATGTCAACTCGCGTGGCAGTATACAAGCGCCCACCAGTTAATGGTGCGTGAGTTTTCGAGCCATACATAGTACTTATCAGCGAAACTACCGCGACATACTCACGCAGTACATGCTCCACCGATTGACAATATGTAGGTACCTGTACAGCAAGTCCGTTTCCTTCTCGACATGACTTCCAGATTGCTTCCAAGACCACTCCAATCCATCACATTTGCCTTCAGAAATCCCAAATACCAACCAGACCCGGAGGCGCAACGCGCATCCGTATCGATTACTTCTTCGCAAGGACGATGCAGGTACGCGACGGGATATACACCTGCGCAGCGTGCGCTCTCAGAGACCCCTGCGGTTCGACAGCACGCTCGGACGCCGCACTTACCTGCGTGTAGTTCTTCCGCTCGTTCCACTCCATCGGCGTCGTGAAGTAGGACCCGCCGAGCAGCACGTTGTCGAACCCGCCGAAGCGCTTCTCGTCGCTGGTCAGGATGATTGTGTACTCGCCCGGCACGTCGACGCCAACGCGGTAGTCCGTGAACGAGTTCACCGGGTGGAAGTTGAACACGAACAGCAGCCCCGCGCGCTCGTATACGATCACCTTGTCCACCTCGTGCTTGAGCGACACGTACGCGGGCTCGGCACGCAGCCAGCCGTACTTCTCCTCCGTCTGGTTCATCGCCTTGTCGAATTCGTTGAGGTATTTGTAACGCAGGAGCTGGTCATCGACTAGATTCCATTGCCGCCGGGCGTGCTGGAAGGAGTTCCCATTTCCCTCGCGGGGGAAGTCAAGCCACTGTGACGTGTTATTAGTATACTAGTTGACATCGAAGGTGACAACGTACCTCAGGATGACCGAACTCATTGCCTTCGAAGTTGAGGTATCCCTCACCGCCGAGAGAATGAACGAGCAATCTAAGAGCTTGTGTTAGAGACGATCCTCGATTAGCCACCGCTCTACGCACCTGATCATCTTGTGCAGCGCAATTCCTCTCGCGATAACGGGCGTATACTCCGTCAGATCCGACATGTTCGTGTACATCTCCTTGTCCATGAGCCAGAACGCGAGCGTCTTATCGCCCACAAGCGCCTGGTCGTGGCTCTCCGCGTACGCGATGCTCTTCTCGCCATAACGGCGGTTCGTGAGCGTGTGCACGATGTTGCCCATGTCCCATTCGTCGTCAGTTTTGTGTTTGAGCAGTTTGATCCACATGTCCGGAATCGCCATCGAGAGACGGTAGTCGAAGCCGACGCCACCCTTGGGCACCGGTACACACAGTAACGGCATACCGGATACGTCTTCGGCGATGGTGATAGAGCTTGGGTATAGAGTGTGCAACATATCGTTGGCCTTTTGTATATCATCAATATGCGTCCACTGAAAGAAAATGTCAGATGGTAGCTTACAAGCATCAAGTAAACGATGGCCTCCAAGTCAGCAGAGGGACCAAAGTACTCATGGTACCCTCCAGAGAAGCCGGCGCCGATACCGTGGTGGTGGTACATCATGCTGGTCACGCCGTCAAAGCGGAAACCGTCGAATTGGTACTCTTCCATCCAAAAGCGTAGGTTGCTCATGAGGAAACGTAGGACCTCGTGGTGTCCATAGTTGAACAAGCGACTGTCCCAGAGATCGTGCCTGCCGCGGGCACCCTCGTGGAAGTAGAGGTGGTCGGTGCCATCGAACAAGTTAAGGCCGTCCAGAACGTTCTTGCACGCGTGCGAGTGTACAATATCGAGCAAGACGGTGATTCCCATCCCGTGGGCGGTGTCGATAAGCTCCTTCAGGTCTTCCGGAGTACCGTAGCGCGAGCTAGCCGCGAAGAAGCTGGTAACTTGGTAGCCGAAAGCTGGTGACATCGCATTAATATTGACGCGTCCTCATAACAAGTTGGCTACTCACAAGCATAGTATGCGTGCTCCATGACAGCCATCAGCTGAATGGTGTTGTAGCCCAAGTCCTTGATACGAGGGAGCGTGTCCTTCGTGAACTCCTTGTAGGTGCCGACACGGTGCTCGCTCGTCGATATGCCGACATGCGCCTCATAGATGCGAATGCTCTTGGGCTGAGGAGGACGAGGGTTCTTGAACTTATATACCGCGTCTGCTGGCGGGTTCCAGAACCGGGCCTCGTATACNGGGGGATACGCTGAGGTCCTGCGTGACGCGCCTGATCCAAGCAGGGATACGCTCGATCCGTTCGCCCGACTGGAGAATCATCGAGATCTACAGCACATACTGAGTTCATTATACATAAGAAATGAAGCCTTACAACATACCTTAATCTTGGAGTCATGCGGGATGGCGCATACGCCAGGCTCCTTCGGGGGTACGACGATCTCCCATACACCGAATTCGTTCTTCTTCATGGGGTGAGAGATCCTATTCCAGTTATCTACGCGTCTTTCGTTCAGGGTGATATCTTTGCGACGCGAAGGTTACGACACGTACTGAACTCGCCGATCAGGACTGCCTCTTTTGCGTTGGGGGCCCATTCGCGATAGGTGACGGAGCCATCAGGGCCGACGTTGAGACCATACTTCTCGTAACCCTTGGTGAACTTGTCGTAGCCGCCTTCGACCGAGTCAATAGTGTCCTTCCACTTCCTGAACAGATCATGACGATGAACGATATGGTCTACGTGATCCTTGAGCCAGGGATCGACGGCAAGGACGGTCTCGGGGTCAAGACGTTCTGAGGACATCGTGCAAGAGAGATGATGAGAGAAGGAAGAAAGCTCGCGGGAGCGAGGGGTCGAGATGGGAGAAAAGATGGGGACAAGGTGGAGAAGGGAGAGACTGCTGGAGTCTGGATAGTCGTCTGGAGTGTTCGCCCATCTCAGCCAAAACCGGAGACGCGACGCTCAGGTTCGCTCACTTCAGCCCTTCCTCCCCAAAGACGTCACCGTGTCACGTGGACGTATCTACCCCAGATCTCAGATCGCCGCTTCCTCGGCACATCCCCGGCGCATCTCTGGACTTGCACAGTCGACCAGCGAGCCAGAGCTCCTGCTGCCCCTTGCCACCTCTCTTCTCCCTCCATCTGCCACGGAGACGTGTCTATGCTGCCCATTCAGTGAGAAACATCCCGTATTCTAGCAGAAATGGCTCCCCCAGTCCGCGAGCCTCCCAAAACCAGCCTCGCGGTAGTCGCGTTCACCAGGGTCGGCGCCATCCTCGTTCTCTTGGGCTTGTCCCTAGTCACCTACGCCTACAAACGCGCTCTTGAGCCGCTGTATGGTTCAGCAGCGACCAACCAGCACCTTGCGAAAGTTGTGTGGGCTTCATGCATCCTCGGTAGCTTTGCACCATCCGTGCCAATCTCTCGAGCTACGCTCGGTCTTGGGCTCCTCCTGTATGCGTTACCCCACTCTTCGTACTGGTCCGCGGTCTACACCGGCAGAATGGGAGACCCCGTATGGGGCACTGTGGCGACCCATTTGATAGTGCTTCTACCCATACTCTCACTCGGCGTTGCTATTGTCAAGGCTCTGCAGGTCGGTCTAATATCGTATAGATGCCGGTTTGTTGCTGACGCAGTTCCAACCCACAGGAAGCTCCTTACCGGAAGGATGACCCCAATGCGCCTCAGTCCGCGATGACCTTGCCTGTATGTGCAACTGCGGTCAACGCGCTTCAGGGACTGTGGCCCGCCTTGCCATTTATTGCCACAATTCCAGAGAGCCAAATAGTAAGCGATACTCTTGAAAGGCATATCTGCGGCTTACACAACTTTGCCCACAGTTCTTGCAGCTGGGAACTGTGTGCGCCTCTCTCTGGGCGATCGAACCTTTCTTGCCCAACATCTACCCGCCACCCTTGAAGGCTCCCGAACCCGCACCCGCACCTCCGACGCCATCAGGAAAGGATAAGAAGCGTAAGAAGGGTGAATCGGAGAAGGCAGCTGCTCCCACCCTGCCCCCTCCCGCGCCCAATGCCGACCGTCCGAAGGCTTCCAGCAGACTGCGGATCGCTCTCCTTCCGCTGTTTCCATTCCTAACCTCGACGATCCTTCAGCCGCCCACCCTTCCTAAGCCGCTTCTTGAGCCTTATCAACACCCTCTGGCTCCGTTGCGGATTCTATCGTCTGTGCAGTCCAGTTACTCCGGCGTCGTCGTAGTCGGACAGATCATCGGTCCGCAGAAGGGCTTTGGGGACATGGACCATTTGCGGTACCTCCGTGCTGGGCACTCGCTTCTAGGAGGAGTCTGGACAGGGCCTAAGGCGCAATACGCTGACCCGAGCATGGTTCTGAAGGATGAAGCCGGCGAGAGCCTAGGCGATTCGATATACAGCGCGTTCGTCCTGCAAGAAGTCGCTCGGTTGGTGGTGAAGAAGCCTGGAAATGTGGCACCGAAGAACGCTCTGATGATGTGCGTTGAATCGATTGGTCTACATACGGAGTCTATCTGCTCGTAGTATTGACCCTTGATCTCATAGCGGTCTGGGTGCCGGGATCGCGGCAACATCCTTCATGAGGCACGATCTCGACACTACCATCGTCGAGATTGACCAGGCCGTGTATGACGCAGCTCATCGCTTCTTCGGTCTGCCCGCTCCTGGCCCCGGAAGGCTGTTCATCGAGGATGCTCGGGCTTGGGTGCATAACCGTAGCACGACGATGACGCAGTCGTCCACGACGACAGCCCCGGTCAACAATGACGATGTGGCTTCTCCCCAACTGTTCGATATCGTCGTGCATGACTGTTTCTCGGGCGGAAGTGTCCCGAGTCATTTGTATACCCAGGAGTTCTGGCGCGAACTGAAGAACATCGTTCGTCCCGACGGTGTCGTCGCAGTGGTACGTCTTCTCCATACCGCCTGTCGAAGGTAACGGTGCTCACCAAGCGGTCTTGGTTTTGCAGAACTTTGCCGGCATTCTGGAGTCACAGTCGGGGAAAGCCATCGTGCATACGCTCCAGAACTCGTTCCCGCGGTGCCGTGCGTTCTACGACTCGTTGCAACCGAGCCACAATTACACCGCTGAGTTCTTGAACTGGGTACGTGTTGACTAACAAAACGATCATGTATATGGGCTGATAGCGTCGCTGTAGGTGTTCTTCTGCACGCTTTCGCCTGAGCCTGTTGAATTCCGCAGGCCAGTTGACGCGGATTACCTTGGCTCGCACCTTCGTCGTCACGTCTTCAATGAGCTCCCTGCGCGCGAGGCGGACGTATCCACTGTCCTTATCGATATACCCTCTGAGCAGCGCGAACGGTACTTACTACGCGATACGGCGAACCCACTAGGCGATTGGCAACAAAAGGAAGCCGTCGAGCACTGGAAGATCATGCGCGGGGTCTTGCCAGACGTATACTGGGAGACGTACTGAGTTGGACTGAGCTCGAGTAATGCCGCTACGAAAGGGTTTGGATGATGGGATAGGAACGTCATGATCTGCATACCACTTGTAGTTGTAGCGAATACATACCATCTCGCCTTGAACCTTCTGCCTCGACCCAGTGCTCTGTCCGAGACGCGTCGCGTTATTATGAATATCACATGATGGACGCGTCTCGTGGTACGCGCGCCTGAAAGACGCGTTCCATTATCGCAACGCCCGCCACCGCGTCCAAGGCCGAACGGACGCTTCCTTGGCTTCCCGTCGTCGTGCCCGTTTCCAGCCAGCTCTATTACAACAAAGTCCCGTTATCCCTTCTCCACGCCCTCCATGTCCTCCCCCCGCCCCATCTTCCGCCGCCTCGCCTGCCTCTCCGCCCTCCTCGCCGCACGCTTCTCCTCGCGGGCGCGGTACCACTCGTACGCGGTCTCGGGCCCGAGCGAGAGGCCCTTCCCGATCGCCTCGGTGAGCTTCCCGCAGCCGTAGAGCACGCCGAGCATCGCTGCGATCCCGGCGACGAGGACGAGGAAGGGCGCGTAGAGGATCGCCTTCATGCCGCGGGTGAAGGTGCGCATCGGGCCCCGCCGGTCTTCTTCGTCTTCGTCGTACCCGCCTTTGAGGTACTCGTCTGCGCCTAGGGGCAGCCCGCCCACTGCGCTGCTGCCTGCACGCTCTGCGCTCGACCTGGGTGGCAGGGCTACAGAGACGGAGACGTGAGTTTAAGTTGTGTCTTACACTTTCTCGCGCGACAGGAGTGGCGAGGACTGACTGGGAGGAGAAGAGTGCGATGGGATAGCTTGGATCTCCGCGTACGCAGGGGGCGCGGCGCCCGCCGCGGACGGCCCTTGTTCAGGCTGCATCGACGAGCTCGGAGGCATGAGTACCATCTCCCTAGGCTCGCCTCTTGGGCCTGTCTTCATGTCGGGGTGCAACGGCGCTGGCCCAGTCTCGTTCTGCGGGGACTGGGGTGCGTTCTTGAGCGGGGCGAGGTCGATCATCGCGACTCGTCAAAATGAAAGTACAGTAAAGAAACAAGCCCAGCAGGTGGCGTCGCAGCGAAGCACAAGGCGGCCGGTTCAAAGGAGCGAACGAGCGGTGACTTTGGGAGGGAGGCAGCCACGAAGGTAGGTGAGGGCTGGCCCTGGGGAGCTGGCAGTGGTGGTTTGCTCTTGGTCTTCGCATTAATTGCGTTGGTGATATGCGACGCTCGGGGCCACGCATAGCGCGCGGTCTTGGTCTGCATCAGGTCGCGCAGCAAGGTCGCGCCGCAGCGAGCGCAGACGCGATCTCACGCGCACCGGTTAGCGTAGTGGATGTGAGTACAAGTCTGGTTCGCCGGACACACTNGGGGGCTGCGCTCTTGTGGTAGGCGCTGCCATTGTATCCCCTTCTTCTGGCTGGCGCATCCCCGCAGCGATCGACATGTCCTGTGCGTATCAGTGCGTATCACGTTCTATAAAGCCTCGTTAGCTGATTGATTCACTTCCCTATACAGTGGCAGTGAAGGCAAACATGGAAGCGCTCACCTGTTGCATATGTTAGTGCTGAGTGCGTTTGTCTCCCACCTCTCACGGCACTCATGCAGGCCCTCGGAGTTGCTGGTACCCTTGCAATGGGCCAAAAGCGACAAGACGACATGGAGCAGCCTGGTAATGAGAGACTCTTGCTCAGCCAAGGGACTCCCGACTTAAGGGGAAGACTTACCAAGATCGAGTGGGGCTGGGTTGAGCCTCCTAGTCGACAACGAGTGTATTGGTGGACATACAAGCACCTAAAGATGCGTACACGTCGCTATATAACCTAGGACTCTTCAAGCCGTCAAGGCACTTCTAGCTCATTGCCGCCCATTGGATTCCAGCCCATAAGCCACTTGAAATGCCTGGTCCTGGTGGCATTCGCGTGGGCGAGACGCCAGGCCCATGCATGGATCTTCGGCGCGGCTCCATCCGCCCGCAATATTATGCCATCCAGCGCCCGAAATACACCAAAGAGAGGCATGGCGGCGCATGTCTCGCGTCGAGGAGCTGTGCAGGAGGCCTCTTTTCGCCTTGTCCATAGCGGACTGGAGCCGGAGATGCCGTACTGTGGATCTCGTCCCGCGCCGACACATCCTGTATAAATATGAGGGGTGGTAAGTTGAAGGGAGGACAGAGGAGTACCTCTTTCGAGTCCAGTTTTCGTGCAACCTAACCGCCGCTACCAACCCTCCTTCCCATCCTCAACACTAAACACGATGAAGTCCATCTTCGCGGTTGCTGCTCTTGTTGCCTCTGCCATGGCGCAGGGTGTGGTCATCAGTGCCCCACCTCCGCTTGCAACGCTCACTGCAGGCGAGACCACCGTCGTCGAGGTCGTCCGTCCGGTACGCTTTGCACGTCGTCTCCGGCTTGCCCTCCAACCAGGCTGACCTGCCCACTTACAGGACTCCCTCACTGGCTCGCAAGAAGTCTCCGTCGCGATCGGCATTCAGAGCTGTGTCGGGCGTGCGCCTGCCGGGACATGCGACGGCGTGGACACCTCCGGCTACATCGGTACCAGCCCGCTCTACGTTGGGCCGTACACTCCCCAGATCGTCCCGGGGGGGACACAGCGCGGCGCTCGTCCAGAACTTCACCGTCACGGTTCCGGACTACCTGCAGCCCGGAGCGGCCGTCATCGCCGTCGCGCACTTTTCGTTGATCTTGGTAAGTGGTCCGGGTAACTTGTTGTTGTTGGCGCGCGGCAAGGAGAGTACTGATGAATGGTGTTCGTGACAGGGGGTTGAGATCTTGTTTGAGGTGGTCAACCAAACGGTCATCATCGGAAACTGAGCATGTCGTGATGTTCGGCGAGCGTCGTGTTCCGGGGAGGGATCGGACATTGCTGGCATATGGATATACTGTATACGGGCCAAGTATCAGCCTGTGCAAGTAGTACGCGAGACATACGTTGGTTCCGGCATGTAATCTTTTAGTATCCGTATCAGCGTGTAGATTAATATCGCCTTATGAGTTTACCATCTCCCGCTCGTTCAGGACAGGACATATCCCAAGCGCGTCTACTTATGTGAACTAGATTGAGTGAGTGAGCCAGCGGTTGTGGCGCGGCTCTCGTGGCTGTGATGCATACGTGCCTGAAAGCTTCGTCGTTTTCTACAACCGACCGTCACTCCACTCATCTCAACTACTAGCCGCAGACCATACCCACCTGATAGAAATGCACTCCATGTTAGAACCACCCAGCTGATCAATTTGAAGCCATATCGCGGGTACCACGGTGAAGTCGGCAGTATATCTCTAGCCATCCTATCCCCTTTGAGTTCTTCAATCGTCGAAGTCTGCATAAGCACTTCAGAGGACACTCCAGGTGAGGCTTCTACCCTGAGGCTCCTTGAGGCTGAAACGGTTTGAAATTCTTTATGCCGACTCCACTCTCAAGCATCGGCGCACGCCCGCCATCACGCAGCCTCATGCTCGTTCAGTAATGCTCTGGTAAAATGCGGCATAGGTTCGTCAGCTGGTGGGACGCTCTCGTGCTGCGGTGGCATAGTAGAGTTTCTGAAACACAATACGTTCGCAACCTGGGCGGACCCGTAGGGCGATGTTGCGCCGGAATGAAGAAGTCTGTCGACATCTTGCGCATGGAAGTGCTAGGGTGATACCTGACACTCATGAACGTGGTGGACGCCGTTCATTCCGGAGAGAATACGGCCGCAACAGACAAACTGCTGTGATATTGACATCAGGCAGGTCCGATCGGCCGCTGCGACTCGGAGGTGAGTATACCCTGGCCTTGTCGGCTACTCATGATCTATTTTTTGACATGGTTCGTGTGTACCACAGGCCAAGTCGAGCATGATGGCATCGTCCTACCCTCTCCTCCTTTAAACCTCTCGCAGAATATCTCCGTTTGCAGGATGCTTGTACTCTGTGCCCTTGGTGCTCAAGTTATACTTGCAATGCTGCCTATTAGCTGGGTACCCGGACTGGTAGGGCGCCCCGTGCTGCGCGGCGAACAAACCTTGTACGTCATACCACCGCCCTCTTAGACTTTCGGAGCGACCCACGTTCACATTCGGCCCCGCGCTTGCGATGCATCATGCGCGGTGTCCGTTCGCCACCGTCGCCACTCGCAGGGCAAGGGATTCACCCGCCGCTGCGATGCGAGCTGTCCGCGTTTCATCGCTATGCTTTCGGTGCGTCGGACATGTTCCCTGCCACAGGACAAAAGAGCACTGAGCCGATCCTCCCTTACGGTGTGGCCATGCCCGCTGGCCGTTTGACTAGGGCAATCTGGCTGCGCGGCTTGGGTATGTGTGGCCTGCCGAACATGCTATTCTCAATCCTTCTCAATCTAGCTTTGCACCGCTTGGGCCAGATCCGGCTTAGAACGGCCGGCGTTCCACTACTGAGCCGACATCGACGAAAGGTATAAAGTCCGACCTGCAGAACGGTTAACTTCGGTGTCCAAACACAAACAGCTCAGCCTACTCACCAGTTCTACCTTCGACATCCTTCTGATCACCATGAAGTTCATCGTTGTTCTCTCTGCCCTTGTCTCGTTTGTGGCTGCTCAAGGCGTGCTCATCAAAGCACCCCCACCTCTCTCCACCTTTGCCCCTGGCGACTCGTTCGTTGTCGACGTTGATAGGCCTGTAAGTTATCTGAGGTCTACCTCGTGCATTTCGCGCTAAGAGCTCGCATTGCACAGGACACGCTCACCGGCTCTCAGGAGGTCTCTGTTGCTATTGGCCTGCTGAGCTGTGTCGGCGAAGCTCCTGCTGGAACGTGCGACGGCATCGACACGTCCTTGGAGATTGGCACAGTCCTCTACGCTGGCCCATACACTCCTCAGATTCGTCCTGGCGGAGATGACCTCTTCCAGAACTTTACTGTCACTGTCCCCGAAGGCTTCACCACTGGCCCTGCAGCGCTGTCTGTTGCCCACTTCTTCTTGGATGGGGTGAGTTTTCGAGTCGACGTGCGGATTGGAGCGAATTGAACTGCTTATGAACATATGCTACAGGCGCGGGCATGGCCGGTTGTTGAGGTCAAGAACGAGACGGTGTTCATCAACTGAGCCGTTGCAGCTCGTTAGACCATGGACTCGGACTATGATCGAGTAGACATACCCACGGACATGCGGACATCTATCTGTAGATATAATGCTGTAAAATAAGTTCTGCTCCATGGAAACATGACGCTCATGTATGGTCACTCTGCTGTCCCATCAATGTGTGGGTTGAAGACGATGACGTCATAGTTCGCGCTTGCAAAGTTGGCTGGTCATAAGTACAAGTACCTCGTGGCGGTCTCTACCAGCCATTGGAGCATGCAGATGACCGCCTCTGAAGCAGCGCGTTATACCTGCGAGATCGTCTTTCACAGCGCTGCCAACGTCCCGCTCGCCGACCTCAACGACCTCTCCTCTGACCCATACATCGCCGCCACCCTCATACCCAATGAGCCCGGCACGTCCGGACCGGACTCGAAGACCCCGCAATCAATCTCATACCGTACGCCCACCGCGCGCCGCTCTCTCAACCCGACCTTCAATGCACGCTGGATAGTCGCAGGCATTCCTACTTCGGGCTTTGTGCTTTCCCTCTCTTTGCGTGACGAAGACCCAGGCGATCACGACGACAAGCTGGGCAAGGCCGTCATCCGCTTCCCGGATCCGCATAGAGACACAGGCGAAGGAGCGCAAGAACTGAACGAAGGTTGGGACTCTGGCGAACGCGAATACAAGGTGCACAAACGCCATGGGAGCCTGAGGACGAGGCTGGGCACGTACGTCGCAAAAGTCGTTACGCGCGGACGTGTCGGGCATCGTGTACGGGTGTTCGTCAGCATTCGCGTGCTAGGTCCAGCGCCGCACGTAGAGGGAGAGGACGCAGGACGTGTTTATACCCTTGGACCGCGTTCGTACACTCCAGATTTGCTATGAACTCTACCTGAACTCTTCTCTTGATAGATGTCTTCGTTCGGCACTTCTCACCGCTCGCGACCCATCTAACCTCCGTCAAGTCGTTCATTGCGAATCGTCTACAGCTCACTGGACCCGTCCCGGCTGCACTCCGACATCGCTATGTCGGCTTCGCACCCTTCGTGAAGGCCATGTTCCGCGCGCGAGGTATCGAGGGTATCTTGCTCAACCGTGCGTTGCACAAGCAGCACCGAGCCATCTACAAGTGGGACCGCAACACCATCTGGGGGATCGTTGGAGAAGAAGATACAGAAGACCAAGCTTCCAAGGAGGCACAGCATAGAACCGGAGATGGTACAGCTCGCAGCTCGCGGCCAGATGAGGCATTTGCGAGGAAATTCTTGGACATGGCTGCGTATGGCACTGAGGGGCGAATATTCACCTATGTCATTATGCTTGATGGTGAATGGCGGTTCACCGTACGTACCAGTTCAGTAGCGTGCCACACAGCCTTGCCTGACGGGACTTACAGGAAACGGGAGAAGAGTTCGCTATTCAGCTCCTGAGCAAACATACCATGCACGCGGACGTCGCTGTCGAGATCGCATACAGCGGCGAATTCTTCGTGCGCCGTATACACTCATCGAAAAGCGCCTCATCACGACCAGCAAATGGCGAATGTTCCCAAGCGCAAGAGCCAGATGGGAATGAACATGTCGACGAAGCTGAAGGCGAGGCCGACCACCCCGATCCGAGTAGTCTGCCTCCCTCTGCATATGAGCTCGTAATCGACAACGACTCTGGAACATACCGCCCACACAAAGACCTTCTCCCTACTCTAGCCGCATATCTGTCGCGCCCAGAAAACCTAGGCGCGCTTGGCCGCGTGCGAACAATGGATGGATTCGACGAGCGTCTGAAGCGGTGGAAGGAGCATCGACAGGAGGTCAAGAAGCGTGCGAGGGGCGGAGACGAGGCCAAGGGCGTGGTGCGCCAGGCGAGCGTCAGTTCGTCGAGCTCGAGCGGGTCGAGCAGCTCGAGATCCGATGTAGAGCAACGGGATGCCGAGGAAGGTGCGAGGCAGGATGCGGAGACAGAGCGACGGAGGTTAGAGGAGCGACATGAGCAGGAGGCATTGGAAGACGATGGGCAACGAGCGAAGGAGAATGGTGACTACCACCAGGCTGCGCGAGAGGAAGAGAAGGACTTAGCGGAGGTTAAGGACTGACACGCAACGTCCGGACTTGTGATAGGTGAACTTGTTGACGGAGGCATCGTAGTACATAGTACGGCGCAATGATACGCAATGCTGTGATTGATGATTAGTCCGCGAACGAGCAGTACCGTCAGGCTATTGTAGCATGGTGTCCCAAGCAATACTAAACGTTATATCATATGTACAATAAGGGAAACGAGAATACGATGCAAAGCGATGACTATGCTACCGACTGTCCAAGAGGAATGTATGCTACAAGGTCCAAGCCAATGCGAGAGTTCGAGAAGTTCGTAAGTCCAGAAAGCGCCAATGACCGTTTGAGTTCAATACGAGACCGTAACGCTGCAGCGTCCTTCATGTCCGTGCATGCGTGCCGTACCCGCAGCTTTTAGGACTGGACGATCAGCGTGATGTTCGCGACCTCCATGAACGGCATAGCACCGGCCTGCGACAACAGAGGCACGTCAGTCAACCTTCCTCTAATCATGATACGCGGGGACTAGTATGCACGGTACTCACCCCTATGAGCGAGAAGTGAGCGACGCCGAGGCTGACTTGACCATCCTCGAACGTCGACGGCACGGTGACGGTGAAGTTCT